>JAJEKV010000040.1:3993228-4200180 GCA_021234155.1 Isoetes taiwanensis
ACATTACTTCGTTCAGTTACGTATTGCTGAGGGCTGCAGCTGTCGGATGTGTTCAGTCCACGGAGGAATTTATCTTCAATGTAGTGATTTTTCTTGGTGCCATGTTTTTCACCAGAGACCTCGAGACCCATTATAGGATAATTTCTGGCTGGAAGCGTGACGGCGATGCGTCGCGAGGCCACCTTATTAAATCCAGGAGATAAAGCCTTTGGCATAACGTAGAAGGCGAGCTGGAAGCCCAATCCGGTCGTGCCACGTATCATTTTAAAGAAGCAGAATGCAAAGTAAAACAACGAGCTGGCAAAGTGAAAGAAAGAGGCAGGTAAAAAAAGCAAAATGGCGGACAATTTTGCCTATTTTCAGGGTGAAGCAGCAACACGTGTCATTAACTCATTAGATAAGGGCAATGGATTAGATGCTGGTAGCTACGTAGTAATAAACATTGCCATTAATGTGTCATTTCAATACGCCAAAACATGGCTGTTCTTAATAAACATGTTTAACTTCGTATACTTCCACAATGGCTGATACAAAACGCTTAAAAACTGAATATTGCTTGTTCTATCTTTACACAGATTTCTATCTATATCTAATCAAAATAATAATATGAGCTTCAGGGCATCTCCATTCTAAAGAATGTTTTCAATTGGTTGACTTGCAGATCATCCTTGTAGAATTAGGCCAGTTAATTGAATAAGATACATAGGTTTACCAAAGTGACTTTGTTAGCAAGACTACATTAATTGATTATCAAGAAGTACACTCCAGTATTTAGTCTATACAATTGAACGAAAAATGGGGACAAACAAACTGAGCTCTGGGCTATGTAACTAATAAGGCCCCAATAATGCTGATAAGTGAAGAGCAAGACTCATTCTGCCCAAGTGTGTGCAGTGTGAGCTTCAAATTTAAAAGGCACATGACAAGATGCTAGGAACTACAAAATCTTCTTCCATAATTCCGGGGAACAATATGTTTTAGGCTTGACTGGAACCGAGAAAATGGAGCATACTCAGGATGACAGCTAAAATTCTGTCTCACCGGGCAGCCATGTTCCTGAAGCATAATGGCATGCTAAAGTGCATATTGACTTGCTGCTCACCATATGTGATAAAACATGGTCGTTCCCCAATCAAACCATCTTCATTCATTCAGCATCCAATCAAAGAAACCCATTGAGCACAGCATGGTAGATAATCTGCTACATTCCTACTATTGCCCTGGGGAGCTTGCTGAGTAATAGGATTCTTGTGAGAATTTGCATCTGGATTTAGCATTCTGCTTAGCACCAGCGGCTTCCAGCCGTTTCAAGTACCTATTCTCTTCTCTCCTCAGAACCTTTGGCCTTGGCTTCATCTTCCTGAGCTTTTCCGCGGGCACTCCTGGAAAAGCTCTTGATCACATTTCGAAACATCTTTCTAACATTTAAAGGGTTAGCCCGTGCGTCTGATTCCAATGAACATTGTTCTTCTCTAATGCACCAATTACAAGTGGCAAAATAACCTGTTTATTTTGTGTAACCAGACAACAACGTGATCATTATTCCACAGGAACAAAACTCATCTGCAACCTGCGAAGCTTGCCCAGAATTCACTCATCAAAGCCAATATAATCCAGCAGAAACAAATATATCTTTTTTATGAACCTGACAAGCCCATACAATACAAAGTTTATCTGCCTAAAGCAATTGCATTATGCAGGAACAAAGCAGTCTAGCACATCAGTTAATCAAGATATCCAGCGGCAAAACTCTTATCGGGGTTCACATGAAGACAAATAGCGATGGCGAAACTTGCTGCGTTGCTGAGCTCAAAATTTCCAGCCCCGGGCAGCAGCCTCACTCCACGCCATGGACGACGCGTTGCAGGGAGGGAGAGCGAAAATAGAACCCTGTATGTTTCATCACAGGGGCCAAAAAGTACCATGTGAATCGCCCATTAACATATGTCATGTTGTTTGTCTGGTGGCTGAGTCAAAGCAGCTCTATTTTTCAATTTTATGCAGCTTCTTTAACATTATGCAACTTATGCACCAGACACAATACAGCCTATATCTATATGTGGCCATGGTGAAGAATATTCTTTATTTGAAAAGAAATCTATAATTGGTAACTGAAAATTGCAGGTTTAACTAGTGATTCTACTGATTCCAAAGATTTCTGCACTGGCCTAGCCTGGGCAAAACATTTGTCTTTCATTATTGGGTTTAGTGCCTTAGGTGGAAGGAATGCTTGCCATAATGAACCATATATAGATATGCAATACTAATATGCATCTGACCGCTGGAAGCCCCAACATCCAAATCTTTGTGATGAGAGCCTCTTGGACGGAGTATAAGGTCATTGGTTCATGATTACAACATTATTTCTGCTCCAGCACAACAGCACATCTAGCACCTTTAGTTCCAGTGTAGGGGCACAAGCCCCCACCGCATGAAGAAGCAACTGCTACACTTTGAGTTTGGTATCCTCTTTTACAGGTGAATTCTTGGTTGATACTACAATACTCCATCTTTGAGATTACAGGTATGCAAATATCAGTGTCCACCAAGAGTTGATGAACAATCAAGGAAATAATGGTTCTTTTGAGAACAGTGTCCAACAATCAATACTGATGACTCGAGGGCAAATAAACACACATTTGGGCAAAGTGCCATACATTTGGCCGAGCAATTCAGTTTCCGCAGTCAAAGAAACAGAAATTGTAACTTTGATTACCAAAAGGAAATGAGGAGTCATGCACTTAAGCAACCCGCATAAATAAATGTTCTAAGTTCTAGTAATCATTATTGATTACTTTTTTGGCAATGCGCTTCATCAGCTATAGTAAGATATATATCAGCCTGAATTTAGACAGCACATCATTTTCCATTAGCACTTGAATTGCAACAGCCGCCATTAAAGTCTGTAAGTTTGATCACCAAACAGAATCTCACTTCAGCCAAAACAATCTGATTGCCACTCAGGTTCTAGTGTCTACTAGGAGATTACACTTAAAGGGTCTAGCCCGAATTAACAAAGGTTATATGGAACATATAAATGATAATTTCTTACCATATCTTAGAAGTGTTTTAAAGCGTCACAGCAATACTAAGTTTGAGGTTTTAGCGGTCTCTACTGGTGAAAATGGAACTGATGCTGAAGTTCAGTTAACAATTGCAATAGCAATGTCAAGCTGATGGTTCCTTGCCACCCCAAAATGATTTTAGGCAAGGATGTTAGCATCAGCACCCCTCTGCTTTAGCATAATCTGCATGTCTTGCACAACTACCGTCCATTGCAGATCTTTCCTTTTTTTTCCAATGTAAGCAATCTTAGTCACACATATAGACAGTAAGCAAGATCCCTTATATGGACTTGACTCTGGCCAAATAGTCATGTTGTCAGCTAAATCTTTAAAGAAATCCATAACTTTCTCTTGTTACAAGCATCCACCTCATTGCATTTTTCCCCATTAGGAATGCCGCGATTAGCTCAAATCAAGATCTTTCCTAAAAGCGATAAAAAAATTCCGAAGCTCTGATGCTCAATGTCCCTGGAGGCATCTGCAGAATAAAGTTCTGAACATTTCTTTTTACTGTTCCTTATGGTGCTCTAAAATGTACTATGGCATAATGAACACATGTATTGGTTTATAGCAAAGCTTAGCATGGTAAATCTCCAAGTATTTTTATGTACAAAAGAAATAAGATGGAGCACCTTCATTTTAGAATGGCGTACCTAATTTTTAGACTAAAATACTGAATTAGGTTGTTAATCAAGCGACCAGCAGTTATCATTTTCCTAAATGTATTGGTTCTTCATGGAAACTGCACTTTTGCTGCAAAGAAGTTTTGGGAAGAGAAACTGCAGTTCTGCATGTTATTGAAAAACTTTAAGTTCAATTAGTGGCAAAGCCACAGCATAAGCGATATTTTGCAAATAGTACAACCTGAAGTTGATAGGAGAGGTTAGAAATGTTCCAGATTCTAGAGCCAAAAACATCTCTGCCTACATGTCTATGCAATGTTTTGGGAAGATAAATATAACTGAGAAAGATGGATTAGCGGCAAAGTAAAGAGTTTTTGCATATAGCACAACCTTAAGAAAGGTAAGTTAGAAGTTCTCAATTTGAGGGGCAAGAGCAAAAACATCTCTCCATCTAGAACTTTTTTCTAGATCTCAGATCCTCTCAAATCTGCAAAAGCAGATCTCTGGGGCCTCCTGCCAATAAAGAGTAATGAAGTGGAGATTATACTATCTCTTGAGAAACTCTAAAATGATGATTTCACATGCATACCACCCCTGCATGTTTAGGTACAATAGATACAAACCGTAGATGGTATGACAGATCTCACATGGGACAATACAGAGAAGAGATCAGTGTCCAAATTTGGGCAGGAAGTATCAAGATGTCGCATGCATCAACTTGGCAGGCAATGATGCCAGAGAACCAAATAACCTCAGTCAGCGAAATCACATGCACATTAAATTCTGCATGCGCTATGCAAAAGCGATGGCAAACAATATGTCATTACTCCCTGGAGACCGTAAAACACATGGTTCTGCTATGTTGACATCAGGAGGAGAACTAAATGTGGATCTTTGCTCCAATAAAATGTCATGAATCCTGTTTACCTCAACTAAATTTAATTCAAGGGAATGATAATACGATTTGACAACAAGCAGCAGTTGTCATCAATAGAGAAGAAATCAATCTATCTTCTTATGTAAGAAAATCCAAGAAATTTATTATTGCGCTTGCTGCATAACATGTTTGCAATCAGTAACAAAATATAGCCCACTGCACTGCTATATTTTTTGTTACTGGATTCAATTCATAGAGTCTGTGGAAAGAAATTCATGTCATTAAAATAATTGAAACGTCAATCCTGATGGTTCTGCCTAGCATCCTTCTCTTCAAAATTTTCTTCACAATAACTACAACTTTCTTTTCCTTCATCCATGGGCCTTTTACACCTTGACCTGTTGGACTTTTGGTCAGAGTCAAAAGCTAGATCATTGTCTACACCGCGATGTAGGCCATGGTTTTGCTGCTTAGGATATGATCCATCCTTGGTTTATGAAACCCGGCCAAACCTAGTTCTTTATACAAGGACAGAAGAAATCAAACTCTGTCTCACCACCACCCTTTTATGATCCAAGGAAGACCTGTTTGGGCTTGTTGTCTCCTAAACCTAACCCACGTTTATAGGATTCAATAAATGCAAGAAATAACATAATAGAATAGATATCAACATAAAGAGCCTCAGTTTATTGCCTTACTGGATCTTTCATAGGCAAGCATGCTTACCGCCTACAATAAGCGCGTATTTACGCCCTCAAAACTTACTAAATAGGCTGACATATGGAGACTGTAGAAAAACTAAGCAGCATTCTGTGTGAATCGATTGACCATGTATCTCATCTGGCCACAGCGGCAAAGAGGTTCTTGCAGCCAAATGTATCTTAAAGTGTTATATACTTCATGTATCAGTATTGAGAAAGTGCACAATCATTATTTGGTCCAAAATCAACCGTCTTAGAAGCATTGTTGAAAATACACTGCTGCTCAAGTCTATCACAATGCTGGGGCTTGAGTAGGTGCAGAAAACGGGAGGCAATACAAAGAAATTATAAAACAATAGCAAAACAGTTGAAATGCAAAACATAAAGATAAAAATCGCCCTAAAGTAACTTAACATCAATTAAAAGCATGGCAAAACCAAATGCATCAAGAACCTCACCTGAAAATGTGAGCTGTTTAAGCATCGACTAATTTGCGGAAAAGAGGAACCATGCAGCTGAAACTCTGCTGGCTGTGTGGCCTCAATACCTCCTCTAGCTCACTCAGGAAAAGGACCTCCTTCTGACTATTGGTAACAGGCCAGTACTTAAAGACCTCTTATCACTGTGTCAGCAAGAAACGGGGTCTTTCTCAACAAACTGTGTAATGCAGTATGAAAGCTGTTGATGGTAGATGGAAGCATTTAGGTTTATGCAGAGGGATGAGTGCCCTCACCAAAAACAGTTTGTGCTCCTCCCTTTGGTGGCAAAGCAAAGCCATTGATAATACTTCTAAAATTTCTAGCAGTTCTGCGATGCCATTATGCTTCTCAGTCTCAAAATAAAACGATAAAAGATATTATTTATTGCTGCTTGGATGAATGGGCGATGAACCATGAATTTTCCATAGATCACGATGAAGAATGGTCTTCAAATATTCGTTCCGTGGATCTTCAGAGTCAAAAGAGGTCCAAGAGCCCCTAAGCACAAAGGCATGATCAATATGCTTCTTTGCTACTTTTGCATCTGTATCCAGGAGACATAACATATCATTAGAAGAATCTCATATACAAATTGTAGATGTGGCCATGCAGGTTCCATAGTGGGCTCCTCTTCCTCTGGGTCCAAGCTTTCGAGAGCCAGAGTTTCCATGGGCAGAAGGAGGAAGTGAACGGAAAATATTTGTACTAACCATCTTCACAATATCTTCATAAGCAGCTTCATATATATTTTCCCTGGTGACACTGTTATATATTCTACAAGTTCATTAAAGATTTTTGTTTCTTTATCTCTTTTTTTCTTTGCATTCTTTGTTGGATCTGTGAAGTCAAAAACGTTGGTACAGAGCTTGACCTTTTGATGAAAAGCATTTGCCGATCCGAACTAGGGCGTCTTTGAATAAGGGCAACTGTTCAAAGTTTGACCCATTTAACAGACACTGGCTTATCCTTTATCTGGCTTGCTCCATATCCCTGGCTGTGGCTTTAACATTTTGTCTCGCAGAGAGTGTCATTAGCAGGTGCCAATCTGGTTGTTGCTGATGCTCCAGAGTTTACAGGGCGTCCATTCATGGACGATGCCCACCAAATTGTTCCCTGTTCCATGGTATCCTTATCACCTCCTGTTGAATCTTGTTCCTGTTTTGATTGGGATGGCTTCATATTCATGGAACCAAAAGCGTGTCCATTTCTTTTCATGTTCATGTCTAGACCAATAAATCTTTTTAGCGAGTTCCCTCTAACACATATTCTGAATCCGCCTTCACCAACACTTAAAGCCCTGCAATTGGAAAACAAATGGCGAAGAGACCTCTAATGGATCAAACACAAATCGGCTGATTCAATACTTGTAGAAATTCCGACCAACATCCAGACTCAGCACTTCCTAGGTCAATAGTCACTGTGTAAGGTTAGCTTACCTTCCCCTCTACCAGCTCTTGGCCCTGCAAAGAAACCCACCTTGACATGTTCAGAAATTTTCCTTACTTCATATTAACCCAATAAAGCTGAAAATATGCACATTTTTTTACCCAGGCATTCATAACAAGAACGGCACTTTGCCTCGAAGCAGAAGACAGAAACCCTTGATTAAAGTCTCCTTAGACCTCTTTGTTTCCGCTATCAATGCTCATAAACCAAAGCTATCGCGGCATGCAGTATGGACCAGAGATAATGAGATGCAATGCTAAAATTGAAGCGACCGTATCAAAAAACTGTCAGAATCCTTCTAGCTGGAAGCCGTCCACATGGCCATTGGCGACTATTTCTTTCCTGATCCGTGCCCAAAAATAGAATGCGCCCTTATCAGATGATAAAAAAAAGAAATACAAAGTTCTTAGATTAAACCGGAAGACCGATTTCTTCGATCAGGGGAGCTAAGATAGCAGATCTTTGCAGGAACAAGACGGATCTGCGGGCATTTAGACGGCTGGAAAACGCCTGCACACAAGTGCCCACGAGGAGGAATGGGTAAAAATGGACTGGGAACGGAAAATAGCAGGCGCCCACAAGCAGGCTTCAAGCGAGGCTGTGAAAAACGACAAGAAATAAAAAGAAGTTCGATCTACTCGAGCTCCGTTCCGTAGAAAGAGTTTTAGGAAGAAGTGGGTCAAAATTGTATGGGCAAAGGAAGAACAGAAGCTCTGAAGCTTCCTGTGGCGCAGGCAGCAGCCAAGTCTAAACTCTTACCTTGCTTCCGATAGGATTGTTCCTGGCCCAAATTTAGTGCCTGGCTTTTTGGTCCACAGTTCTGTCTGTGTCCTTTTTGTGGTCCAAATTCTATACATCCTTTAGTGTAAAATAAACTAAAATGCCTTTCTACATCTTGAGGGTCCCCTCCTCTCCTTCCTCTTCTCTTCTTCCTTGCAATACATTTGTTCATTGTTGTTTGGGTCGTCAGTCGGCCCCTGACTTGAGAACACTGTGAAGTATGCGGATTCCCTTTACTAGTTAATCCCCTCTGCCAATCATCCTCTATCTTAATCTCCCCCTTGGCCGGCCTGACGAGAACACTGTATAGTATGTGGATTCTCTTGATAAAGTTCAATTCAATTCTTTATTAGTTAATCCCCTCTCGTTTTGTCTTAATCTCATCTTGAATGATCCCTTACACTATCGCATAACATGTTGTTTTTCTGTTCTTTTTCTTCTTCTTTGTGCTCGTTTTTATAACATCTATACTCGTGCCTTTGATCTGGTCTTTGTCCTATATTCCTTATGCATTTGGTCCAATTGCACACCTCTTAAGATTCTTCCTTCACCTCATTACCATGTGAACATATTAATTTGTTCTTCTATAACTTTTAGCATTTTCACAATCAAGTTTTGTTATTGTGCAAGTGTTGGTTATCCTTATCTCTTATTTGCAAATTATGCGTGTCCAACAAACATATATCAACTTAATCCTTCTCTTTCCTTTTTATAAAATATGTATGTGGGACCGTGATCACTCCTTTATTCATAGGGGATTTTAACTTTTGCAACAAATCCATCTACATGGCAGATTGTAACTTGGTCAAAGGTGTAGAGAGTATCATTTTTCAATCTACCTTTATGATTGTGTTTACTTTTTAGGTTGACTTTCCATAATCCAAATTGGTTCTAGGATCTTGTAAAATGGGACGCGGTCATGGTCAAACCCTAACCCTTGGTATACCTGGGTTGTTTGTCATGTTCATCAACCCACATAAAAGAAAAATATTTGGCATTTTTAAAATGAAACATTACTTATAGTTTCAAATTAAAATACATATTGGAAAACATTGTTCGTAGTTTCCAACAACATATATATTGAATTGATATTTCTAAATAATAAATAAGAATGAAAGCTCTATAAGACGAGTGTTACCTTCCTTTCACAACCTAAAGCAATATTGAAGTTATCGGTGGATATCTTCTGCGCCTTCTCTTGGACCAACCACCAATTTGGCGAGTCTTTTTAGTGTCACCGGATCAGTAGTCGGGGTTGTTTCCCCCATTGTGCAAAAGTCTTATGTGTTAAGGCCATTGTTACATGACAACTATCAAGCATGTATTGAATTGAAAGTATCTTACTTGCTTTGGGATGGGGATTTTGCCACTATAAGTAAGCAATTGCACACAGTATTGGAAGAGGCGAGACCTGAGACTTTCACATCTCTGCAGAGGGGAAGGGGTTACAATGAAATCTTGGTTTAGCAGAATCAGTGATGAGGCAAAATTGAGGATGAATAGAATAGAATAGAAAAAGTGGTTTGAGTTATAAAGACTCGTTTAAACATCGGTATAAGTGCATTACGTGGTTGAAGAAGCGACAATTCATTAAAATCGGCAACAACTCTTATGCACGGAATACTTAGAAGAGTAGCTCTTTTGGAATGCTCTAAGAAAGAACAAACAAGGCTAATATCCCTCTTTCAAAAAATGATATTTGGAATCTGTTATTAATCTACATCATAGTGTAGACATTCCCATTGATGAAGAGAGTATAAGGTCGGCCGGGTCATTCTGGTCGAGGTAGCAAGGAGAGAGCATAGCTTATTTGGCTCATGGTAAAAGCGCGTGATGTTTTGGATTAAAGCGTGGGGCATGATTTGTATCCATCCTTTAGTTGCAAAATGTTTATAATGGCTATGAGACAAGGGTTTCCACTTGATTGATGTCAAAACAGAATGGTTCTCATATATAGACAGGCGGTGAGGCATGATGCAAACAATTATTGAACCATTATGGTAAGGAGTCTATTTTCTATGCTTTTTGCCACTATCTTAGAAAAAAAAGTTAAGTATTTGGGTAGAGCATAATCAAAATCATGCGAGAATTACAAGCAAGTTTTAGATTTTGGAAGGGCTACTTTAGACTATCTATTAGTGTTAAAAAAACCATATTTGACATGGTTAAAGGTACTAAAAATCAGTTTACATGGCATTTGTAGACTTTAAGAAAGCATTTGATAAGGTGCCGCGTGACCAATTGTGGAAAAGGTGGGATAAGTTGAAGGTGCCCAAAAGGAGCTTAGAGATGTAGTCCCGAGTTTTGTATGAAAAAGTGCTTGTGCAATTATCTTTACCATTTTCATTAGATATCTAGGACTATGTCGAAAGCAATCTTGGGGTGAAACAGGGATGTTCGCTATCCCCCACATTGTTTGGACTTTGTATTGATGGTTTAGAGGATTGGTTGCTTAAGAATTGCCCAGGGGGGAATGCAAATATGGATATGTGATCCAGTTGCTAATGTATGCAGATGATGTAGTCATTTTTGGACGCTCTAAGGATCATATGCAAAAACACTTGGAAGTGTTAGCTGATTTTTGTGATCAAACAGGTATGTAGGTGAACCTTAAAAAAAGAGCATTATGACTGTAGGAGTGCTTAAACAAGAACCTATCTTAGGATATAAGGAGAGTGTGGTAAGTATGTATGATTCATACAAATATTTGGCCCTTTTGTATTTTGGGAAACTCATAGATGGAATGCATGCATCACTAAAGCCAATTGATGGTGGACAAAGGGCTTCATATATATTCTTGAGCATGTGTAGGAAAACACACCTTTGGTCATGGAATCTTAAGGTGAGACTCTCAATCACTTGCAATGCGGTGTAGTCTTATATGGATGTGAAATTTGAGGACCAAGTTTGCCACAATACTTATGGGATGATATTGGCGAGGGTCTTAAAAAATTTGAGGCTCGGAATTAGGAGTTAAAGCCCAAATACCTTACCTATGAGTTAACGGAGAATGTGGTCGCATGCCTACGGAAGGGAAAGCCATCCTTAGATGCATTACGTATTTTTAAGAAGGTGTTACTCATGGATGACACTAGAATTACATGGGGAGCTTTGTTAGCCAATAAAGAGAATGGTTTGTTTCAAGATGTCAAGAAGTGGCTCAATAAATGGGATATACAATGGGATGAAGTCATCTTAGTAAAATCGATTCAAGACAATGGATATCAAGAAGATAGATAAGAAGATGTGGTCGCAACCCAAGACCAAAATGATTTGTATAAGCGAGAATATTAACCCCCCGTTAGAAATGGAACAACCTGAGGGGAAATATTTCTATCCAAAAAAAGACATGCTATTTGTAGGATTCGGCTTAGTTCACATCATTTAGGTGTGGAAGTGGGTAGATGGAAACATAATATTCCTAGAGATCAAAGATCTTTTTGTAAAATATGTGTAGAAGATAAAATAGAGAATGGCGACCATACATTGCCCGATATCGACATACAATGTATTATGTGATAAGTTTGGAATACACTACGAAGATCACGCTAACCTTTTTTCACCCTAAATGTGGATATATTAGGGAAGTATTTGATTGAGCTTTTACAGTATAGAGAAGTTTGTATGCGTAATCATAATATTGATGATAATGACAGTTTGAGTGAGAGTGAAGAGCTAGATGGGGACTCAGAAACTCATCTGTTGTTTTACGATGACATTTAAAATTGTCATCTAATAGGCCTTCGAGGCCCCATAGATATCTCTCTCTCTCTCTAATCTCTCTCTATCTCTCTCTCTCTCTCTCTCTCTCTCTCTCTCTCTCTCTCTATGGGCGATCTAGGACGACTAAAAAGCTCCAAAAGCGCACGATCAATCCTAGTTCCATTTCGATCATGATTTATGAGTCCGTTGATGTTGATGCAATCGATGTGAACAAGAAGAAGCCGGGGAAAAAAGGTGTCGATGCTGTCGATGTCGATGCTGGGCACAAGAAGAAGCTGGAAAAGAAAGGGGATTATGACAAATCTACTGAGCCGTGCATAGTAACAAGGGATTGCGGCACTGTAGAAATAGGGGATTTGATGGCCGAAAATGACAAAATAGTAACAATAGTGCAAAATAAAACCAATATAGAATCCTCTGCTATAACCAAGGCTGCGAAATCTGGCAAAACAGGGGACGCTGAGACTGCTTGGGGGCAAAACATTGTAATTAGGGCTGCGAAATCTATCATTGTTATAAGCAAAAACAACTCTGATGCAACTGAATTAGACTCCGATGATACTCTGAGTCATGCTGGGGTCACCAAATATGACCTGTTGGATGCAGTTGGGCAAATGCGGGCAGCAATGGAAGTTTCAACCTTATCCATGAAAATATCAATGGAAACTTATGTCCAAAACATGATCAGTGACCTCAAATCTTTCTTGCTTGCCCTTGTACAATCAGAAATAGAGAAACGTCAAAGCAAGTTGATGGCAGAGCGGAAGCAATTTAAACAGAGTATTCAAACAAACTGGAAATTTTTAAGCAGGATGCTATGAGAGGAGATAGCGATAGTGAAGATGATACAAAATCGAGGAAAATCATAATAAAAATATATCGGACATCAAAATCAGTTAGCATCTTTTATGGAGGAGCAAGAAAGAAAGGAAAAGCTTTGAAGATTAAGCTTAGTTGGAATACGAGCAAATTAAAGAAAGAACCAGAAGAAATTGTACAAGCTTTTACGTGGAATTATCTTGAGCTAATGGATACAAGCATTACGGATGCATTTCGTATTGGTAAAAGCGAATGGCAGACACATTATTATTGTTAAGTTTCGCTCACCGGAAGATAAACTTAATGTATTGAAAAAGAAATCCATGCTCAAAGGGAAGAAAATTTGGATCAATGACGACCTTACAAAAACCCAACTACAAGAACACAAAACTCAATTACAGGTACTCAAGGAAGCAAGGCAAATGGGGAAAACAAGCGTGGAGGTAAACAAAGTTGTGGTGGAAGACCAAGATGATGCATAGGTATTTGAGACCACCAGAATAACATGTTGGAACATTAATAGTCTTAGCCAGTATAAAGTAGATGTAATGGGTGAATTATTTGAAACTGTAGATGTTTTATTCTTTCTAGAAACTTGTGAGAATGAGGAAAAATGTTTACCGAACATTCATGGTTTTGTCTTGTTACATTCTGTTTGGTATAATAAAGGATAGCATTTAAAGGGTCACGGTGGAATAGCATAAAATGGTCTAGATCGAGGAATAAAGGGCATATATGCTTATCCAACAGCTCTCGCTGCCCTACGTCACCCCCCGTGTGAATATGCACCAAAACCAAATGGGATTTAAGGGGGAATTTTATTTTTAAGTGTGGAATGTAATGGTTTGTGTTATACCTAAAAACAATTTGGCCCCTTGGGGGCCTTCAACAAACCGAAGGGTTCGAATGTAATGAATTGTATTTATTTTAAAAAAATTTGGATCTTAGTTGCTTATTATAGATCAAGTCGTTGGCATATCTTTTTGAACATGCACACAACATGGTTTGTATCCTAGGACCTCTTCAACACATTTACAACCTCTTATACACATTTACAAGCAGTAAAGATCTCCCGGGAATCGAACCTGGAGTAACCTAACTGATGATGCATGTTGCTTCTAGCTCCAAATTTTGGCCCACAAAGCTACAAGTATATTACCTTGCACATATATTACCCACAAAGCTTCATATAATTACGCACAAAAATTATATGTAAATAGCACCGGCATATTCCTTTGTAAGAAGTTTGCCAATCTTTGCTAAAATGCTTATACCTAAAACTGAGATTGAAGACAATGTTTATGAATCTTTAACAATACGCATGTAATGCCTTTGCATGTCAAACATGACGCATACAAACAATGATGCATAATCATCCATCAGGTACACATAATTTGCTTAGAGTTCTAAATATCTATGAAAGATTTGGAAAAAGCGACACACATTCCATTCCAGTTAGAATTGAATTGAATAGTTAATAGGATTCTATAGATCCTGATAAAAAATAATCAGCATGGTGGATTATGCTTTCTTCTGCTTTGCATGTCATCTGTATTTGCTCAACACTAGTGCAACAAGCAGTTCTAAGCGTGCATAATTCATTCACTACATACCAAAATCTTGGCACAAATCATCTTCATGATGTGCCTATATGGTATGTAAGAACATCCACAACTTCCAACACATCTTTAACTGATCCACACTTAGACTACATGCTAGATATTCAATATGTTGCTAACAACAACAAACAAACATGGCCTCATTTGGTAATATTTCTAGCATTTGCATCTTCTCAAAGTATTTCAATGCTTCCACGGGAAGCTCATGTTCTATATAACCTGAAATGCTAGCATGCCCCTAGAAGTGAGCCACATCTGGCATACATATGGCAATCAAGCTACTATGCAAATGTGGATTTTATTCAACCCCTCTCGTTTGATCTGAGCCACACAGGCACCAATACTGCTACATGCATTTAAAACTGAAAATGTGTGGCACTATTTGCAGATACATCCTGTAGTTGCATCTGTCTAAAGCATGTAAGAGCCTTTAAACCTAGTCCATTTTTTGGCACTTCACATTTACGTGGCGTTAAAATTCTATCTATATATTCTATATTCCGGATACCATATCTTCAACCGGTATTTTACCGAAGGCTTTCTGCATCTTATGAAATAAACCAGACTTGGCATTCGCAATAGAAACTAGCATTGAATTACCTCATCTTTGTAATAAGGCAGCTCATTTTCGTTGGGATTTTCAGAAACATCATCCAGACATCCGGAGCTTGCTAATGTGCCAGTCGGATTAATAGCTGAGATCACTGCTAGTCGGATTCCTATAATTGGCATATTCCTTTAAAGGGAGAGCAGGCATGACGTCCGTTTGGCATCTCCCTTCTGATCCTAGCCCTGCCCAAAAAGAACAATAGTGTTTCTGAAGGAAAGAACCCTAAAATCTATTAGGGGTTTGGTTTCATCCATCTATCGAGGAGGCCCGAGCCATCATGCATAAAAATAAAGAAATACCAAGCAAGAATCGGACTTTCAAGCTTTGTAAACATTACCTCTTCAACAGTTACCAGACAAACAAGGATTTCTCCCCATAAAAAATCATCGTTGCTCTGTTCTCTTGAGAGATATGACTAAACCCTAAAATCCTTTCTTCCATGAAACCTAAAGTAAAGGGTCTACGATACTTGCATGTATTTTGGGAGTAAAAAAGAGATAAGTTATTTGTGAAGGAATAAATATGCAATGCAAAACCATTGTAAAACCATAGATTATGCCATTGAAATATGCATGCACTCTAGATATACTGATTAGTATGCCTCGTGCAATACGCCCATGAAATCATATGAAAACCATGCCAAAAAGGGTATAAAATCCACGAGAAAAAAGAAACCCCATTATAATGCTAGATATTGTCAAAACAAATATGAGACATTTGATAAAACTAGTGACAGGAATGAGTTCAATGCAACACATTTGGATTGAAATGCTTGGCCAGAAAGGGAAGATTTTTGTAGCGGGGTTGTTACTTTCCGTCCGGGAGAATTCCAGTTTATAATCTGAGCATCTAGGCGAGAGATGATTCCTTTTTATCCCGGGAGCGGGGATGTGCTTTTCTTAATGCTAGCAGGTGATGTTCTTCTATTGGAGAATTTTAATGGGTGAATCGCTAACAAGCAGGCAGCTATAGCTAGTATGGAGGGAGATCTGATATGGGTTGAAATGCTTGATGATACGGAATTGGACCAAAATGGTTGGAATAGGGTTACTGCAAACAGAATAAGGTGGCCTACACCTCAAGGTAATCACATACTCAATATGTATAGTGGTTTGGATTTAGTGATATATAATGGTACACAAATGTTTCCTGACACAGGTAGATGTACATATAGAAATGCAAATGAAGAGTCAAACATGACCAGGAAAAAATTATTATCTTTATCCAAAACTTTTAGAGACACATAGTGAGGAAGGCCCAGTCTCTGAAGGTGATGTTTTAGCCAGAATCCAACTCTCCTGAGATCCAAAAACTGTCCCGTGAAATGGCAAACAACTGCATGAGACACAAGGTTTTGAACACACTCAAATGAGCATTATGATCAATTTCGACAACCAATAGGCCAGCCTGAGTAAAAGCATTTGAACACTGCTGTGTCTCATAGAATACACCCTCAGGAGGGAACTGAACATCCATATGATCATCTTGTGCTTGTAACTCATTTAGATACGAGCTCAGTTCTTTCTTGTTATTCTGTACCATAATATTCAATGCAATGAGATACACGCGGGTTACTGTTTGGGGGCGTGGGCGTGGTGTTGATCCTCTTTTGGGACCCTTAAAGGATTTTCCACTAGAACTGCAAGTGTATGATTTTATGATTGCTATTGCCAATGGATTGGGTATGCATCTTGCCCATTCTATTGTTAATGGTCATCGAATTTGTGTATCTCTTCCTACTTGTGTTTCTATTCCTCAGTCAGTAGTGGTCAAAAGTGGCCCACTTTTTTTCAAGTACAAACTACGTCTGCTTAATGGACCTGAGCTTGCCAAGATGTTTCCCAATGTTGAGGCTTTCGCTACTTACAGGTCTAGGCATACTTTTGTCTCTACCTCCCCAAGCTGCTCCTATCCCCCGTCACATAGCACCCACTTGCTCGAATGTCGTGTTGTATCATCTTCTTCCTCATCTGCCTCTGCACTCCTTATTCTCTAGCTACTTCTGCACCATCGCCTTCTTCGAGTGCATCTCCGTCTCAGTCTATATCAGTAGACCCTCTTAATGAGGATCAACACTCTCGTCTTCTGGACATTGCTCACAAGCAAGAATTATTGGAAGAATGATGGTCTACTCCATGCTTAAAGAAGCTTGCACGTCACAAAAATAGCTCGGCTCCTCAATCTACATTAGTTCACTCTGTAGCTCCAGTATCCGCTACGATTGTTACAGTGGATGTCCCTGATTCAGTGGCATTGAGACACCAGGGAGCAGATCAAGTTGTTGTTAATGATTCTATGGATGTGGAAGTTCGACCTGGTTAGAGTAACTTTTCTATAAATATGATTATATATTATTCTTCTCTTTGTAGGAGAGGAAAATAGTGTGAATTGCATTATACTGTCATGCTTAGATGGGTGGCCCTGCTTAGTTGGATGTGATTGTCCACTGGGTTTTTTATTCCTGTCTCTGCATTGTATTATGTATTATGATGGAGTGTGATTAATAAAGTCTGACGTCCTTCAAAGTCTTTCCTCTACGTACAGGAGTGCATAGAAGTAGTGGAGAGCAATATCGGAGTTAAGCAAGGGTGTCCTTTGTCACCCACCCCAAGTTTGGATGGCAGAATATGGTGGGGATGGAACCCCTTTATTTGGTTATGTAGTTTTATTGCTCCTTTATCTTGATGATGTGGTTCTTTTATCATGCTCTATTAGGGCATGCGAGAATCACTTAGATGCTTTGGCCTACTTCTGTGATCAGAAAGGTATGCGGGTGAATATGACAAAGACTAAGATGATGGTTTTTGGAGCTAATAACGTAGAGCATCTTAGATTTTATTTTAAGGAGGAGCCTGTGGAGATTGTAATCTCATATAAATATTTGGGGATACATGTGGACAAAGGGCCTAGTTTGAATCTTGCTGTTGAACATAGAGTAAATGGAGGGCTCAGCGATCGATACGATTATAAAATAAAAGTGGAAAAGTGGAAATATGGGATTCGGGTTTGAAAAGGACTTTGTTTTCGTGTCTTGGTACAACCAGTTCTATTATATGGATGTGAGGTATGGGGTCCAGGTTTGTCTGCAGATTCTTGGAAAAAAATTGAGAAAGTGCAAAAAAAATCTTGAGAACTGAATTGGAAACTAAGGCTCAAACCCCATATGACATGATGCTTGTAGAATGTGGTATGATGCCTATGGAGGCTAAAGCTTTATGCAGGATGCTCACATATCTTTGTAAGGTACAATTTGATATGGCAAAAGAAAGCTTACCGAGACGTGCATTGAAGGAGACGAGGGATACGGGTTGGTATGCAGACATTGTAGAATGGACGAGGAAATGGAGTTTAGATATTCATTGCCTGCGAGAGAATAGATCGAATATTTGGGGGGTACATCAACATCTTATTAGAAGAAAACCGGAGGGTTCGGAAACAAAAAGGAATTCTGAAAATATATGAATCCCATGCTTCAAGAGGCCAAGTATCTTAAAGAAGGTGTATCTTTAAGAGCGAAACACATGATAAGCGGGATGCGGCTTAGCTTCGCATAGATTGGGGGTTGAGGTAGGGTATTTGGAGTGATATTCGCATGAGTTGAGGTTGTGCAAGGTATGTGATATGCGGGGAGGTTGAAGATGAAGCATGTGATCATAAGATGTCCGGATCATACAATGGGGCTCGCCACAAGCATGACATTCATTCAAACTCATTGCTGAAATTTTTGACTTATCCGGGAAACAAGTTGGGAAGTATTTGAAAGAGGTATTATACGAGAGAGAATAGTTATTACATGATAAAGAAGGTAATATTGTAATTGATGAGGGATGGGGAGAGACTAATGCATTTATGTCGAGGATGCATTAGAAGGCATGTTCTATAATGTTGAGTGTACATATTTGAACGTCTCATAGACACCGTGTGGTGCGCAGCATATTAAAATACAACATTTCATTTCATTTCATTTCATTTCATTTCATTTCATTTCATTTCATTTCATTTCATTCGCTTCTTTATGGCGTAAAAAGACCAAGAGATGCTAAGGCTAAAATCGAAACCTATCACACTAGAAGGGCCGTTTTCCTAGGACCCCGATGTTGTGAAAGTGTCCTCCTCCAAGGGAGGGTCGTATGCTGCAAAAGTTGACAAGGCTAAAAAGCTTGTTCCAAAGAAAGATGATGCTGATAACGATTCCTCTAGGTCTGAGGAGGAGGAACCGGTTGCAGGGTTTCTGGCACCAGGTGGACAAATGTATCAGGCCTTTCCTCCACCGATGGCACAACCATGTGTGATGGTACCATTAGATACTGTTTTACAGATTTTGAACTAGAATCACCTGAGCATGATGAAGTTAATTAAAAATACAATGAATAGATGATGGCAGCATTTGAAACTAAGATTTCTAAGATCCAGGCTCGTTTGGTCTCTGACAATCCGAATTCAGAAAGGGGATGAACTTAGAAAGTGCGGCACAACTTGAAGACAAGGATGCGACATTGATAGAGAATCAGGAAAGGAAAAATAATTTGAGAATTGTTGGATTAGGTGAAGTAGATGATGAGGATACATATGTTATGGTGGAAAACTTCCTGCATAATAATCTTAAAATCAGTTAAATATATCTAATTCTTACCGAGTTGGGAGAAAATGTGAGAAGGCTAGGCATATTATAAAATGTGACAACAAAGGGGACCGAATGTGAGTTCTACGATGGATTAAAATGTTAAAAGATCTGGATTAATGAAGACCTAACTAAGGAGCAGCTTGAGGACAAGAAGAAAGAGATACAAAAATATAAAGATGCACGGGCAAATGGTCAAAAAGCTTACTGGAGGAATGGAAAGGTAATCGTTATATAATGAGAATGAGAATGATTTTTTATCGTCCACTGAGGCCAATCGGCCTATGGGACCCACAAGGAGCGCAGCAAACTTATTACTGTCCGGGTTAAAAAACCCCCGCCCCGAAGGGTTTTCGAGGGAAAAACCGTGGCAGTAATAAGAATGATGTCAAACTCAGAGGCCTTCAGATGGGTTGTATGGATTATTACTAAATTGTATATAGAAATAGCTTTGGCTATGGAGCCCATACTAGATCAGTTAGATGCAATTTTCTTTGTGGAGATACATGAGCATGATGAACCTCCTTATCAGAATTAGAAAGGACTGTCATAATCAATACATTTGGTTTGAAGTGTTAGGTACTGAAAAGAGAGTATTTCTTATTGTTTGTTACTTTGCACCCCTTGATAAGAAAGCTTACAAAAGAATGGATCTGGATTCTAGTGACCCTTTATTTCATCTTGAGCAGGACATAATTAGATATCAATCTGTGGGGAAGTAATGCTTATGGTGATTCCAATGGAAGGATAAATAATTTGCAAGCATGCATACTTAAAAGGGAAGGCGAATCCCTGGGAGCGAGTAAAGAAGAATTACATATGCTTGGTTGGGCAAGAACAACAAAAGATGAGGATGATGTGACTTACGTGGGTAGACATCTCTAGGCTGTACATTCTAGTTTTGATTTACTTAATTTGTAATAGCATAAGTAAGTTCCCGTGCACGAAACATTTTATGCGTGTAAAGGGAGAAGTGTTGTTGATTATTTAATATTGTAATGAGAATAATGTGAGAATCAAGGAATTCGAGAATCCTAGACTCAGTAGGAGAATCGGACCATCACTCTTTACTAGTCTCTCTTGAGGTTATACTCTCACATACCCAAGAGAAGAAAAAGATTGCCAACCATTGTCATGGATTACGTAAAAAATGGCCTTTTAGGAATTACATGAGCAACATACACGCGTTAACGCACGAATATAGCAACGATGAGCACATTGATGGCAGATGCACTATTAAAGGTTTCTAAGGAGTGTTTTCAGTATAATAGGGTGCACAAAGGATTACTGTGTAACTCATGGTATGACTCAAATTGCAAAGCATCACGCCAAAGATATTTGGATGCATCAGACGAAGATAAATTATTGCGGCATAAGCTTTATAGATAAATGACTAGAAAGAATAAAGCGTGTATACCTTCGTCATAAGCAAACCTTGCTTTCTAATGAATGGGTACAAGACACGTCGAAGTTGGAATAAATTGAAAAGGAAAATGCAACCATGCAACGGACACGCCAGGAGGATCTCTTCTTTGAACATGTAGCCGCACTATACTTTAGGGAAGGACTTATAAAGGAAATCCATTTGCCACAGGCACATGTTGAAAACTCTTTTACAGATGAAGATATAAGCGCTGGGATAGGGCGCTCAGCAAATGGAAAAGTTGTTGATAATTGTGGTTTAGTAGCTGAGATGCTCAAATGGGCACAAGAAGAATGGGTGTCACATATTAGAATGATGTTCAATAAGATATTGGCGGAGGGATTCCCACCCGCTTAACAATCTAACAGGGTTGTCCCAGTCCATAAAGACGGCGATGAAGAGACAATGAGCAATTACAGAACTATTATGGTAAACAATTTATGGGCTAAGCTCTTTGCAAACATAGTCAAATCTAAACTTACCACCTGGGCTGCAGCAAATGGAGTCAAAGCACATGGGCAAGCTGGGTTTAGACCTAAACATTCTACCACATACTAGCTGGTGACATTGAGAACAATAGTGGAAAGTGTCAAAGGTAAAAAGAAGTCTGTCTTTATTGCATTTGTGCCTAGAAAAAAGTTGTGGGATAGGATGGAAGCATTAAATGTCCCAATTGCCATTAGATATGCTGTTAAAGTTTTGTATGAAAGAGTATAGGTAGAGCTTTCGCATCTCTGATCAGAATGTGCAAGTGGAAAAAGAGAAAGCAATATTGGCATGAAGCAGGGCTGCCCGTTGTTTCCCATCCTATTTGGGATTTTTATTGATAAATTAGAAGGATCGTTTTCCATGGCGATGCTGGATCCCCACTGCGTCATATGTTATTGCCATCCTTCTATATGCAGATGATGTGGCTTTGTTTGCGTGAAGGAAGATGGATTTAGAAAGATATCTTGGGCTCTGTCAGATTTTTGTTCAAAAATACGTATGATGGCGAACAGTGCAAAGACCAAGGTTATGATTGTGGGCACAAGGAGCAAGAACGATTTCACTTACAAAGATATGCCATTCGAAATGGTAACATCTTTTAAGTACTTGGGAGTTATTTTTAGCAGCAATTATTTGTAGGATCAATGCATAAAGCAATGATAGCATAATGCGCGCAAAGCACTATATGCAATGCAAAAGCAATGCCATAAAATACATCTTTGGAAGTGGAATTTGCGGCTCTATAGATCACTTGTACAAACAATTATACTATATGGCTGCGAAGAATGAGCTCCAAGCTTAACGGCCAGGTTATGGAAAATGGTAGAGAATTTGCCAAAAAAGAAAAAATGTGTGCTGAGCTAAGGGTGAAAGTGCAAATGTCGTATGCCATGATGCTTGCAGAAGTGGGGATGCTACCTCTTGAGGGGGAAGCAATGATTTAAACTGCATCATACTTGCTTAAGGCCAATACGTTGAGTGAAGATTGCCTTCCTATTATAGCTAATATGGCTTCTGCAGAGAAAGGTTGGTGCCATGACGTAATATGTTGGTTGCAGAAGTGGAACATCAATGTGGCTGAGTTGGTGGGCAATAGGAATAAAATATGAGATTTGGTTTGTCAGAAGTTTCAAACTAAAATATGGAGCTCGGTCAAAGAGGTGAAGATGCCTTTCTACTAGCAATCTATTAACCCATCTCTACAGGCAGCAAAATACTTGTCAGAAAATATATCTATCTCAAATAAGCATATGATTTCTCGCATGCGCCTAAGATCATATTATTTGAAAATCGAGACTGGAAGGTGGCAGAGGATACAAAGGGCAGATCGTATATGTGCATTGTGTCCAGATGGCAGGATTGAAGATGAAATACATACCTTGTTAAACTGTAAGTGTTATGAGGACGTTAGAACTCAGTACTCTATACATGAAAGCTCGTTAGCTGCGCTCTTTGGACTCTCAACAAAACACTTTTGTTCTTATATGCATGAGGTGCTACAAGAAAGGATGTATTTGCTTACAAGTAGAAGAGCCCAAGAAGCATGGAAAAGATGCGAAGAGTGAGGAGTTGGAGGTTGATTATGGTGATATACTATAGTTTGTACATTCTCGTTCTATAGACCTGATAGGTCTCTAAAGGACATAATAAAACATTTCATCTCTCTCTCTCTCTCTCTCTCTCTCTCTCTCTCTCTCTCTCTCTCTCTCTCTCTCTCTCTCTCTCTCTCTCTCACAGCATCTTAAAATGCACTATAAACAGCGCTATAAGCATGTTATAAGGTGTAAGAAAAGGCAATATATCAAGCAAAGGCAGCAGATTTTATGTCAAAGATATCTAGACGAGCCTAAACTTTTCTGGAATGGCCTCAAGAAAACTAAAAGCAATGATATTCCACTTGAGGCAGAGGAGCTATGGCAATATGTAATGGCTCTCTACCAATATGTAGCATAATAACAGGGGGTTTTCTTTTGTGTTTTTGCACGCTTTTCACAAAGGTTTTCCTAAGATTTCATGGCGATTGAATAGATGTACTAATGCGCACATCTAGAGTGCACCATTTCTTAGTCGTTGATTTAGCTTTTTTTTTTTCAATGGTCTAACATCCAAGGGCTCACAACAAAAAGCCCTTTTTTTATTTTAGGGGTTGAACATGCAAGCCTCGTTTGCCCTAAAGCTTGGCCATGAACCAATCGTTGGGGTTGGCCGGATTTGAAATGGATTTGCAACATATTGGATTTGAAGCAAATGGATTTGCAACATATTTGAAGCAACGGATTTGTCAAGGCAGATATCAAGTTTTGGGCCTTTATAAAAAGTTCTAGGGCAAATCCAGAGTTGGGGGTTTCTCCTACAACCAGAGAGCTCGGGAGGTTTCATCTGCAGCCGAGCTCGGGAGTTCAGACACATATCTCTAGTTTTAGATTTTTGCAGATTTTGGCATACACATGATCGAGAACACTATTCCCGACTCGGTTTACGTAGATGCTTACGTTTTAAAACTACCCCCAAACAACGGCGCGATCCCTCCACGTAAGCATTGAAAGCTCGCCATTATACCGGCCGAAAAGGTCGGATATGGGGTTTTAGGTGTATCGTCCAATCCGCCCCTCGGCACGGAACCAAAACCAAGGTAAACTTTTCTTCCCCGTTCTTTCCGAGGCGCCATAAATTATGTGTACATGTTTTTGCTCTATTACTATCCATATCAATGCCCGTGCAAGCTTCGGCAACCAACTACCGATTCCAAGGACCCTTTAAAGCTAAGTTATGTCTAATTATTTTTTTTGCCGAACTGAGCTAATGGCTCTCAATCTCCAAGAAATTGAGCAAGATCATTTATCGGGATTGTGATTTTGTCTTTTACATCCAATCTCAAATGTAGGTCTACCTAATCTAAAAAGAATGAGCTGAAGTTAGATTTTTGTGATGGGGTGGGAAGCTAAGATGGCACTGTTTTTTGTTTCTCCGACAATGAGTACATATCTTTGCCACACCAGCTCGTTTTGTTTGTATTTGGGGATTCGCAAGTAGATCCCGAAATAACAACTATTTGGCAACTACGACGAAGGCAAACTTCCCGCAATTTGATACTAGGGCAAACTTAACCCGCGTGTTTTTTCACCGGGGGACACCGCTGGAAGTTTGGTTTTGCAATGGCTTTTGTAGCCACCGGTTCTAGCATGGAGAATTCTTGAAAAAGCCGGATTGCTTGATGAAGCAAGGGGTACAATGCGTTGGATTACTGATTATTTTATAAAGGCCATCCTTCCAAGAATGAGCTATACTTCCGGTGAAATTTCACCCCTTATCCTTCTAAGCATTATCTTATCTTCTATTTTCATTTGTGCTCTCTCTCTCGTTTGTTCTAAGCTTAATTCCACCTTTGTTAAACCATGGAATTCATTGCTTTAAGTTATGCAATGGCTTGCTTTCCTTTGTCCAGCTCGAATTTACATACTACCTTGCTAGCATTTGTCATGTTCTTGGAAAGTTTTTGCATATGTGCTGCTCAAAATACGTTAATGCTAAAAGTATTCTCTCGTAGTATTCTCTATCACGCAGTTCAAAAATTTTGCAGGATGTTGATATCTCTAGCAATGCTTACGATGGCAATTGCACAAACAACTAAGGAAGACACGACTCAAAATTATTCATCTCTTAGAGAATAGTTGTGAACCTAAGGCGCTTTTTTGTAAATTTAAGTGAGGGAGCTGTTTGACTTCGAGATAGTGATGATGTTATCTTCACATTGCAGAATGTAGATAAAGCTCCAGCTCAAAGTTCTAGTAATGTAAAGAAGGTAATGCTTTGTTGTTGGTCGCAAACTCATATGATGCAAATCGATCACGCGACCATTATTTTTGCTTTGTGTAGTTTGCAAGGACTTCTAGTTTGCGGCCCTTGGGGCAATGCGGGAATTGAGACTAGAATTAGAAGTGTTTTTTGAGATTATGCTACCAATTCTATATGTTCACCTCAATGGAAGTGAGAATCTCCAGGTTGTGCATTGACTTTTTATTCCTTATGCAAAACTAGTGGATTGTATTTCTAGAATCGTGGAATGTACGAGACATTGCATTTGCTCCTCTATACAATATTTAGATCACTTGAATAAGCTAGGTTGTGAAGAGATGCAAGTATAATATGCTATTAATGTATAAAGGGCAAAAGACCATGCATTACTCTAGGGGCTAGTTAGGTCCTTTTTTCGCTTCTAATATCTAACATACAAACTTATAAATTATAATCTCATTTATTTTCCTTATCACTTGCCATTGTTTATTTCCTAGTGGGTTTTTTAGAGACGTTTCAATAAAATGATTACAAAATGTCTATACTATTATCACACATGTTTTTTACTTTATACCTGTAATGCGTAGCTCTTGCTCCATAATGTTTGATGCAAGATTATCCTTTGGGATGTTTGATGTCCGCCTTTGGGATGTTTGATGTCCGCTTCATGCACTTATGCTAGATATACAGATTGTCCAAATTTGTACTTTTGCAGAAAAATTAACTCATCCAAGTGTGAAGTCACGCGTTGTTTGTTCTATCCTAAGGGCAAAAAATTTTTTAACCTATAACAAAAACCATTACATTAAATTAAATTAAACCATTACATTAAACCATTACATTACTTTTAAATTAAATCCCCTTTCAAACCCCTTTGGTTTGGGTGCATATTCACACGGGGTGACGAGGGCAAATGAGAGCCCCTATAAATATTTTTTTGCACGCATAAAAATCAACACCATATAGTATATTACCTCAAATCTTATAGTATTTTGCAAATCTTGTTATACAAGATAGCAAATTCCATACTTCCATACCCCACAAACGCAGGAACTTTAGAAATGCGGTGTAGATTAAGGAATAAGGGGTGAATATGCCTATCCAACAGCTCTCGTTGTCCTGAGTCACCCCCGTGTATAATGCAGTGACCAACACAAACATTGTGAGATCGACATTGGTAATTAAAGAGGAGGAGGTAAAGGATGGCATTACATCGTTATCAAATGGTAAAGCACTGGATCCGAATTCTCTTAGTGCTGAACATCTAAAATGGAAGGGTCCAAGTGTTGTTCCTATCATTACTCACATGTTTAACCTTGCATTAGCACAAGGCTTCCCGCTTGATTGGTGCGTAAACGTGAGTGGTGCCGATATTCAAAGGGGATCTAGACAAGATGTAAGTAACTATAGGACAATTCCGTAAGCAATTTGTTCTCAAAACTTTTTGCATCTATTCTCGAGAAAAATTGAGCTTGTGGGCACAAGTCAATCACAAAGGGCAAGAATGTTAAGCTGGTTTTAGGCCAGGCGATCCACATTGGACCATTTGTTGGTGTTGAAAACGGTCTTTGATAATGTTAAAGGAACAAAAACCAAAGTGTATGTGGCATTCGTTGACTTTTAAGAAAGCCTTTGATAAGGTCCTACTACGGTGCAATTATGGGAAAGATTAGAAACGCTTAATGTGCCACTTGAGCTTAGAATCTGAAGTCTGGTGTGCTCTATGAGAAAGTGCTTGTAGAATTATCACAACCTTTTTCATTAGAGGTTTCAGCCCATGTGGAAAGTGACATTGGAGTGAAACAGGTTGCCCGATGTCTCCCACCTTATTTGGCTTGTTCATTGATGGTCTAGAAGCTTGGCTACATAATAATTGCTCAGAGGAATGCTTGAAGTGCATGGCTACATTGTGCGATTATCGGATGTATATTAGATGATGTTGTTATATTTGCAAGATCAAAAAGAACACATGCAAAAAAACACCTAGATGGATTGGCTGCATTTTGTGATCAAACAGGCATGCAAGTGAACTTAGACAAGACAAGTGTTATGACCGGTTGGTGCTCTCAAACAAGAACCTATTTTCGGGATATAAAGGGGAGTATTGTGAGTATGTGCGATTCCTATAAATATTTGGGTCTTATTTTCAAAGAAGAATCATAGATGGAATATGTGTATTTCACAACTAATTGATGGAGGGCAAAGAGCCTTTATATGCATTGCATAGCATGTGTAGGAGGTCTCATTTATGGTCTTGGAACCTTAAAGTAAAAGTCTGTATCAGTCACTTGTGCAAAGTGTAGTCCTATATGGATCTGAAACTGGGGCCAAGCATTCCACAATGTCTTTGGGATGATATAGAACAAGTCTTGAAGAAGTTCTTAAGGCTTGAGTTGGGAGGAAAGCTCAAACACCTTACCCTATGATGTTGACTTTAAAGTGGGCTCATGCCACTTTGGAGAAGCTATTTTGAGGTGTATTATGTACCTCAAGAAGGTGTTAGCATTGATGAATCTCGGCTTGCTCACAAAGCTTTGGTATCAAGTAAAGAGAAAGGATTATTACATGATGTAACGAAATGGCTCCAAAAATGGGATATCCAATGGGATGAAGTGATCTTGGTTGACTCGGATCTAAGACAATGGATCTCTAAGAAGATACTTATGAAGATGTGGAGGCAGCCCAAAACTAAGATGATCTTATACAAGCAAAGCATAAATCCGGATTTGACGCCATCTACACACTTACAGGAAAATATTTCAATACAAAAGAGACATTCTATCTGCAGGATCCGTCTTAGCTCCCACCATTTCGGGGTAGAAGTGGGGAGATGGCTGCAAGGTATGTGATTCAAACCATGTTGAGGATGAAGATCATACATTGCTTCGATGTAGGGCCTATGGAGCAATTCGAGATAAACACGGTATCTACCCACCCTTTTTACACTTAATAGTGATATGTTGGGGAAGTATTTGACTGAACTTCTTCAACATAGGGATACTTGTTTAAGTTCTCACACTATTTGTTAATGTTGATAATTCAGATAGTTTGAGTGAGAGTGATGAGCTAGATGAGGATTCGTAAATTCATCTATTATTTTAAGAAGATGTTTAAGTGGTTTTGTCTAATAGGCCTTTGAGGCCTCCCATAGACATAATAAACTCTCTCTCTCTCTCTCTCTCTCTCTCTCTCTCTCTCTCTCTCTCTCTCTCGGGTTTCCCACATGATCGAATTTTTTTTTTATCTCGCCATATCACGGGCGAGATATTTTTTTGCGTGATAGCTCCTCTCCTCGAGCTCGAGAGGAGCTCTTCTCTGCCTTAACAAATGGCCATTTTCTTTGAAGTTACCGAAAATCGGCGCCAAAATCCACCGGGCAGTCGGAATTCAATTTGTTGGCCTTGAACCAATCTTGGAATCATGAAATGGCTTTGTTTCTTTCATTTTCCCCAAAGCTCGCTTCAACCACCTCGGGGTTTTATTTTCCTCCATTTCTTCCCAAATCGCTGCTATAGTCCGCATTAAGAAGATTTTTAATATGGATCCCGTGGATTTTGGGGATAATTGCCATGGTTTTACACACTATTATGCTCTGGCATTGCATTGCGGCAGATTACGCCTAAACCTCATGGATTCATATCACGATTCCGAAGCTCTTAGACTTAGCTATGGAGACCTAATCCATAGAATGCACCCGGTACTCATGACTTCTTGTCAATTCACCTTGATTCATGGGGGGGACTGACCCATTAAAGAGGCCTTCAAGAAGATTTTGGGTTGCACCGAGACAAACCACATAGTGGGATAGCATTGACAACCATGCCTGGAATTGCTTGCCCTCTTATGAGGATGATATGTGGAGACAATGTTACAGGATGTCAAGATCATCATTCGAAAAGCTGGTAGGTCTTCCGCCCCATATTTTGTAAAAAACCGGCAGAAAGTAAGGGCTCCTATAGAGCCAAGAAGGGTCAGAGCTATGGTAGTTTACTTCCTTGCTCATGGGGAATCTCCTCGCATGTTGGAAGGAGATTTTATCTTTGGTGGGTCCACAAAGATGTAAAATATGTGAGGAAGATCACACTAGCTTTGGCTTCCAAGAACATGTTGTACAAGAGATTTGTAGCTATTCCATCAGGGCAGAGATTACTCGACATTATAGCAGAATTTAAGGAGGCAACTGATCTGCCAAACGTGTTTGCTGCAGTTGATGGCAGCCATATATATTTGTACAGAAAACCCAAGAAAAAAGATCATGCAAATGACTACTACAAAGAAGAATAAAAGACATTCTATTTTGTTTCAAGGTCATGTTACTCATAGTAAATTGTTTGTGAATGTCCTGTTGTATTAGAGTAGGATCCGTACATGATTCCGGACATTTCGTGAAAAGCAACATTTTATAAAAGTTGGCCTCTAAATCCATATTGCAGGAACCTATTGTTAGATTACAAGGGAAGAAGATCAAGAAAGGAATGCCTCACCGAGGGAAGATGTAGTTGTAAATATACCTCCTCAATTGCTTGGAGATTCTGCATATCCTAGCAGGCCATTATTGTTAAATGTTTTTCCATACAATGATAACAAAAAAAATCGATTCAACAAGAGAATCTACATTGGTAGAGTTGTAATTGAGAATGGATTTGGTATTGCGACGGAGAAATGGAGAATTTTGAAGAATCTATCGTTCAAGCATCACAAGCTAGCAAAATCGCATGCTTGTGATGTACTATGGAACTTCGTATTTTTGAGAGAAAGGGATTGGATTTGCTGCCACTAACTCCAGAATGCCCTCATGTCGAGTATTATGAGACTCAAGACATGAACAGGAAGCTGAAAAAGGAGGGAGATCAGATCAGGCACATCCTCCTCCAAAATATGAAAAAATAAATGATTTGGCCTTCATTTCATTTGGCCATGGTATTGTGAAACCTTGATGTGTTTGGAATGATACATTGAATGAAAGTTCTTTGCATTGTTTGTATCAGCAACTTTATTTTATTTGCATTGTTTGTATCTGAAACTTTCTTTGCATTGTTTGTATCTGAAACTTTCTTTGCATGACTTTATTTGCTTATCAGAAACTTAACATATAATATGTAGCATTATAACAGAGGGTTTTTTTTGTGATTTTGTACGCTTTTTGGCATGGTTTTTATATGATTTCATGGGCGTATTGCACGAGGCATACTAATCAAAAGATATCTAGAGTGCACAATCGGATTCTCATACGAATGACATTTTATTTATGGTTTTGCAATGGTTTTGCCTTGCATTCAACTTTAGGGTTCGGACTTTAGGGTTTGTGGAGAAAGGGATTTACTGGGACTATTTTCGCGATTCGTCCTCGCTATGGCTTCCAATGGAGAGGGAAATTTTTCTTTTTTCTCGGGCGCTATGGCGACGTCTTCTTGGCGGACTTCCTTCTTCTTCTCTTCTTAGCTCACTAACGCTACTAGCAAACGGATGAAGGCAGCCAAAACTGTTGATTTAAAGTCGATTGACGATCCGATCTCGCCTCGAGGGTTTCTCTCTGGCTTATGGGACGCCGCCCTATGGCCTTTCCACGTTTGCAAGGCCTTTCTCAAAAGAGGCGATGGCTATGGGGTTTGCACAGGCCGGGAACACAAAGTTTGGTGGATAGATTAGCCTGCAAAGGAGTTCGATCTGGCAAGGATCTACTGTGGGAGAAGCTTGAATAAATTCGGTAAGCCATGGAATAGATAGTATTGTTCGTCACATGGCGTATGGTCTTCATATCGCTTCTTCTTTTGTCCCTTGAATGCTAATATCTGTTTATCAGTATGCAGCTGGGCAAGCAGAGTATGAATCAGGCTTTACTTCTAAATTAGCAACGGATGTGTCATTCTGAGGTTCGCGTTATGATCCTTTTAGTTCAGCGGTTTCATGTTGCTTGAAAACATGAAAGAGCGCACGGGCCGATTTGGGTAGGTGTGAACTGCACAAAGGCAATTGGACAAAGTGTTTTAGTCCATATTCTCCAATCGCCAACAAACGTCGTAGTTCCGGGCCAGAAAAAGGAAAGAGACCAAGGAAAATGACAAAATCAGAGATATCTCGCTTACCCACCATTCAAGGAAAGCGATGGATGAGCTTATAACGATATGTGTTGGGCAGCCAACAAAGAACTACAGTGGCTTCTTGCGTTTCTTCTCCCTCTTTCCCATTTCTTCCCATTTCTTCCGCAGGTCCCGGTCTAAAACAGAAAAAGTAGGATCCGCCATAAACTGATAATCTTGGTACGGACCCCTTGGCAATGCACTCGAGCAATAGAAATAGAAATCGTTCCTCAAACATTGATGAATTAGCAGGGTTTAAGGTATTTGAAGAGATATACAGGCATTTGCAAAGCATATCACTGCCTTTTGTTTGCTCATGTTGGCTTCCATTGCTGCAGCATTTAAATCCGGCCATAATATTGCACCAAGCGTCAGAGATTTTGTAAAAATATTTCAGATCATTTGTTAAAAGTTGATTCATTAAGATGATGCTAGCTGTTCTTTTTATGTTCTTTTTATATTCTTTCCATCTCGACATATTTCTATTACATGCATGTCTTACAGGATATCTGATTGGCGTTTGTATATTATGACCTACTATTATGGCTTCCTTATAGCTATTTGAAGAGATATACAGGCATTTGCAAAGCATATCAAGCACTAGCCAACATGGAGCACATATGCATGGAAAATAGAAAGTGAAGGTCACATATTTGCACGCTTGAAAGGCACAGATTATTTCATGCTTTTAGAAAGATCATAGGAGTTTTCAAACAGATCTAGGTGCGACTATTAGAGAACATTTGGAGGCTTTGTCATACACTCATAGCTCAATGTTAAAAATATATTCTTGCTATCTTTATATCTAGACAAATTGCATGTTCCTCTTGGAACTAATCCATGTTCTAGCATGAACCATGCCCTCTTATACATGTGTTCAACTAGAATATCCAAGCTTCTTAGTATTAATATATAGCTATGTTTGTTTTTTTTAGGGGCTCAAGGGCCCAAAAAATTTTTTAGTATAACAACCAACATATAACTATCATTAACATTAATTAACACAAACCATTGGGTCCAACACATTTAAATTAAAATCCCCTTAAACCCCCTTTGGTTTGGGTGCATATTCACACGGGGGGTGACGTAGGGCAGTGAGAGCCCTTATAATTATGTTTTGTACGTATAAAATCAACACCATATAGTATATTGCCCCGAAATCTTATAGTATTTTGTAAAACTTGTTATACAAGATAACAAATCTTGTGACATCTATACCCCACAAACGAGGAACTTTGTGTACGGTGTAGATTAAGGAATAAGGGGTGAATATGCCTATCCAATAGCTCTCGTTCCCGAGTCACCCCCCGTGTGAATATGCACCCAAACCAAAGGGGTTTAAGGGGATTTTAATTTAAATGTGTTGGACCCAATGGTTTGTGTTAATTAATGTTAATGATAGTTATATGTTGGTTGTTATACATGAATGTAGAGAACTCAATACAACAGATATCACTTAAACGAAAAAACTCAATTGTATTCATTAGAATCAGGTTTACAAAGGTATGCATGCACTCAAATGTAGTGCTAATGAATGAAACAATCTTCAACAAAGAAAACCAAGTTCATGTACTTAAGAAAAAAAAAGGTATATCAGCGACCCCTCTTCAAAGCTTCAGATTCAAGCTCATTTGTCCCTGTTACAGATCCAAGCTCATTTGTCCCTGTCACAGAATCTGTTAGTGAAAAAAATAAATGAAGATACTACAAAACAATTTACTTCCACAATGTAGTAGGCCATCGTTTATGTTTGATTTATAATCCTTAATTATATTTAAGTTCTAAACATATTAGAAAATATTGATACCAAGGTCTTATTAGAACCAAGATCAAAGCCAACATTTTGCATTCACCTCAGCTTAGTTTCTACTCTTGACTAAACAACTTCTTGTCTACACAATGGTAGTATAGTCAAACCTTTTTTCTTAGCAAGCCAGCTAGTTGGCAGGGGTTTAGGAATTGTGCCACACGTTGGCATGACACACCAACACGTGCTACAGATATACCATCATCAAGTGTCTTCCGCCATACCTTTTATAGCATAGATAATTGTCCAAAAATTCATTCTACCAATGTATTTTAGCTCAACACACCAAGTATACTCAGAGATATAGGTCTCTATGACCCCATGATAGTAGATATGCATGTTTAATTGGGTTTAGATTAGATAGAAGGCACAAATATAGGAACTGTAGAGACGGTATACACAAATAATTGTTGTTTGTTGTAGTATTACCTGCTTCGTGCCCTTTAGGGCAGTCAAATAGGCCAGGCGAACCTTTGAGTTGCAGATCCTTAAACCCTCAACATCGTAGATACTTGACCACATCAAGCAATTCGAAAGGAGAGGACAATCTTATGGAGGAAGCTTCGGCAGTGTCAAAGATCAAGATGGTGAACAGGGGAGCTTGCATAAGTAGTGAAGAGGAGACTACAGAAACGGCGATTGAGAAAACAAGAACAAACGCATGAGTTGCCAAGAAAGGCTATTCAACAACCAATGAGCATCAGGGCACTTACATCATTGATCGCATTAGAGAAGGAACATCTTCAGCCAAGGACGTTCTCCAAGTGTCATATTGTCTCGAGAAAGGACTCCATATCGATGGGCTATTATCACAACTCCATCATCAACATGTAGAAGACTTCATCAAATATTCACATTTCAAGTCTTTAAGAGATGAGGCCAAATATACCTCCTGAAAAAGGTAACCATCTCAGACATATAGGATGGCAGGATCGGATATAGACTTCAAGCAGAAATGCTTTGACTAAATATGAATTACAAGCCATCAACGCTAGACTGCTCAAGAATAGGACTATGGTTGGACCACAACCAACTTCTTCATCGCCAGCCTCGATTATCCAAGGCAGCTATACACCAACCTCGACAACACCATCTCCTTGCAAAAAATATCATGATGACCTTCTAGCCTTAGAGTTTGAGGTCAGGTAGCAACAAGAAGAGGCACCATGCAGGGACCAAATAACAACACTAATAGTTGATTACTTCAAGATTATAGACCCTGCACATGGTCGCGAATAGGCCTAACTCTCAAGAAGAGAGGGTGAATAATTCGAAGTGGTAAAGCACTCAACATCATCATCATTCTTATAATGGCAATATAGGAGTGCCAAGACAAAGAATTGACAGGAATGAGATTGACAGTCATTACAATAATATCAAACCAAAAAGAAGGATCATCCTCAAATCTTCTAACTTCTAAAACATGACGAATTATCATGGAAGATATTATAGAGTGGGAGAACATTATCTTCAAGCTTTGGGATGAGGCATCAAGACCTTACATCGTCAACTACGTCATCAAATCCACTAGAATGGATACCCCTAAGGAAGAAAGTCAATATCAACATCAAGGAGGAACACAATTAAAATGAGTTCGACAAAAAGAGCAAGGCATATAAATAGTTATGGAACTTCTCAAGGAGATCAGATTCTCCAGCAACTCCTTGCTACTGCAATGACCTATGGGTAGATAGTCGAGTCTTTTTTCTTAATGTAACACGACCACGTGCTTCTAGGTGGATTATTGATTACCTTTGCACATAGACAAAGGGGTTTTGAATTTGTTTTATGAGAATGCAGAAGTGTACTCAGCTAGAAATGTAAATTTGATGAGACCATCACTAATTAAAATTTTATTCATGTAACTATATGTATTGGAGTTTTCTGTGGGCCAACACTCAAAGCACCCAAATATTGCCCAGCAAATGTAACGACCATACGGATATATACTCGTATCTATAAAGATGGTCATCACATGGATGCAAAAGAATAGTTGCACAAAGCGGGGCTTACACTCGCAACCTTCTAGTTGCGAATTGTGCACCTTTGTGAAGTAGCTGCCAATACTTGTTAAAGACATTCCCTTGTGTCTTGTTCATATGCGAATCTATTTCCAAGAGGTTCTGGAACATTTCAGAACCTACATGCATGCACGACTAGATGTATATAGAGGCCTATTATTCTTCTTTGAACCATTTTAGGTTCAATGCCATCTTGAGCTTTCTAGATATCTGTCTTATGTTTATACTTGCCTTCGTGCTATTGTATTCTTGATTCTTCGTTATGTATCAAATTTCTTGCTGATCTTTGCATATTTCTCGCATATTCCTTGCATATTTTCCACATATTTTCCTTATTCTCAGAGGTTCATGGCGGTTTGAACCTCGAGCATCCGATCGATTATCACTTTTAGAAGTTCCCACGGTGTAGAAATCAACTATGCGATTTATGGCAAGGACCTTTTGAGGATAGTTAATTCTTTCGAGAAATGGAGACGTTTTTTAGAAGGATCCCTTCATAAGGTCATAATGTATCTTTGATCATCAAAATCTAGAATATTTTTAGTTTGCTCGAGTGCTCAACCGATATCAGGCCCAGTGGCATACTCAAGTATTATCCTGCATTAATTTATGATCAAGTACAATCTTGGGTCTCTCCAGAGAAAGCCTGATGCTTTGCATCGACACTCATATCGTGAGCCTAAGCCAAGTGATCTTGCATTTGATCAACAATCACAGTTTAGTCTAGGGCCTGATCGATTCCAGCTTATAGCCATCACTTTGTTTGAGAGATCTCATGATACATTCTTATTGGAGTTTGTTTCGGTATCTCCCCCCTTGGACCCATTGGCTCAAGATGTATTTTTGCATTTTGGCTTAGCATCATCTTCTCGGTAAATGCAGTTGGATTATTATCGTTCTGAGATTTGAGATGGGCTTCAGTTCTGCGATGGACTTCTGTATGTTCCGGATGGCACCTCTAGGTTTCGGATTCTACAGGCTTGCTATGACTCACCTATGGCCAAACATTTTAGAGTAAAGAAACTTATTAGTCGAGAGTATTTGTGGCTTGGGCTCTGCCGCTATGGCAAAGTTTGTATTCAACCCTGTGATATCTAGTGTTGAGCAAAGATTTTGACACAACTTTGTCAAGGGCTTCTTCAGCCACTTGCCGCCCTAAATGGATCTTAGAAGAGTATTTATGTAGAGCTTATTTCGGAGTTGCCACTCTCTCAGGGCTATGTTGCCATCATGGTCGATATTAATCGCTTCTCTAATATGGCTAATTTCATTCCTTGCAACGCCACCATCACCAGGGAGGGAACATCTGATCTTCTTCTTCTTCTTCTTCTTCTTCTTCTTCTTCTTCTTCTTCTTCTTCTTCTTCTTCTTCTTCTTCTTCTTCTTCTTCTTCTTCTTGAAGTAGTTAGGCTCATGGATTGCCAGACACTATTGTTAGTAATCATAGACCTCAATTCATCACAGGCTTTTGGAGCTATTACATGTTGATCGCTCATTGACTTTCGATCATCATTCAAAAAGTAATAGGCTAGCAGAGAGCACTAATCAGACTCTGAAAGAATATTTGAGGTGATTTATCAGTTACCAGCAAAATGATTGGATTGATTGACTTCCATTAGCCGAGTTTACCTATAATAACTTAGTACATACTTCCACTGGCCGGAATCCATTCTTTTTGAACTCTGGCCAACATCTTGTTGGTATTATCTTAGTGCTGCTAGATATGACTCTGTCAATCCTAGTGCTGAGTCTTGACTCGAGAAACTCCATACTCTTCAATCAGATCTTCAATACTATCTGCTCCGTGCACATGATCACTATCGGCATTATGTTGATTTAATCGTGATGAAGCTCCTACATTTATATTGGTGATTTTGTCTGGCTTCTCCATAGGGACATCACGTCCCTGCAACAAGCTTAACTATCATTGCCTTGGTCCTTACCGCATTATGATCCATATTAGCGATGTGGGATTCTGCTCGAGCTCCCTCCAATTGTTCATCCAATATTTCATATTTCTCTATTGGAGCCCTATACACCTAATCCCTTCCCGGATCGCGTTCCTCCACCACCTCTATTAGTGAAAATTGCTGATTACAAGGAGTTTGAGATTCAAGAGATTTTGGATTCTAAGTTTCTTCGTCGGCAGTTATATGCTTTGTCGATTGGGAAGGATATTCTCCGTGATCGAACCTGGAAACTTGTCGAGATTTGACTTACGCTCCAATCAAAACGCGAAATTCCACCAGACAAGTACTCCAACTCCAACTCCAACTCCAACTCTGAGGACTTGACCTTTGAAGACTCGAAGAAGCCCTCGTCAAAAGCGAGTCCCAAATATGAATCATACGGGAGAGGAGGGGCCTCAAAAAAGAGATGGCCCTAAAAACAATAGTGAAGTCCCGAAAAATACTTCCACATTAAAATACTAACCCTAAATTTTGAATATTCCAACGACCACGCCCAAACCACCAACGCTCAAACGACGTGACATTCCTCGTAAAGCGTAGGTCGTGTTTTATGGGCGGAAAGGGCAGCTCTTGGATGGCAGAGATGCATCCCACATCTACTTTCAGTGCATCATAGCCGTTCCATTTTAAGCCTTGTTTCTTTTGTTTTGCCGGAGAAGCAACTGCAGGATCCAGCTATGGGGGACAAAAGCTCGAGCTGGACTTGTTTACTCCTAAAACTTAATAATCTACAGATTTTTCCTGCACAATTTAGATCCTTAGCTTCGGCGCAGTATTGGGTTCAGCATTTTGATTTTTCGTGAACCAATGCGCATCTCTATTCGACTGAATTTGGGTATGAAGCTGCTCCCTGGAGGCCAGAATTCAAAAGGGGAGCTCTCATTCTTGGGTTTCAGTGCAGTAGATCTGTTTGTCTATGGCCCTGCGTAGCAGACGTAGCTCCCAGCAACTTCGTGCTACTGGTAAAAACAACAAATGGAGACGATCTGTGGTTCTTTTTGTGGCACTGATAATCATTACCTCGTTAATCTTCTTGGCTGGACAAGCAGTGAATATCAGCTATAGTTTAGGTATGTAGTCATTAACTTGAAGTGTGCAATAGAGTTTCGAGTTGCTATTACAATAAAATGTAGATCGCAGATCAAAGTTCACAAAACATCCTGCTTACACGACAAAGATTTTAATAAGTTAGTACTTGCAGGCAAAGGAGAAATAGTCGATTGGTCATTTAACTTTGTAAGCAACCCTCACTTGCCATCATTTTTTCTTCAGTTTGATTAGTTAATATTCTTATAGCTGGTTTTCTCACCGATTCACCAGATTGACACAGAAGGTAGCAGAACACTTAGTGCTTTCAAACAGTTTCAGACACTTCTCCCTGAAAAGGTTAGCTTACTCTTCGATTCTACAAACCCATTTTGGTGGAAGAAGTATGTAAGCGTAACATCTATTGAGTACTATTTATATCATTGCTGTGGTTCATTGAAATATGGCTGACCTTTCAAATCTCTTTAATTGAAAAACAAGCATTAAATATAAGGATGCTTTGGGGGATAAGATTGATTTTTCAAGTTCCCTACATGAAAATTAAGAAATCGAGCATTAAATCTAAGGATGCTTTTGGAGATAAAATTGAAAAGGTTGTTCTTGGGAGACACTAAATTGCATTTTGTTGGAGGAAAGGAAAGAGAGTGATAGTTTAAATTTGACCTGTACTTGTTATTGTCTGCGGAGACTGAATGATTTCCAACCACGTTAATATCGCTTCTTAGATTCAAACAAATGCGGAACTAATCATTAGTCCAAGGCTTATGTTGAACTTCAGGTGACTTCAGAAGGACAGATGATTGCTTATTTTTATTGACATTTATTGCTAGGCAGTTATGCAAGTGACGCAAAGAATAGGCAGTTATGCAAGTGATGTAAAGAATACATAGATATATACATTTCTTGCCGCATTTCTTGAAAGCAATACTTGAAGGAACAGACTAGATTAGTTCCTGTACATGATAAATCTCTGCATATCTATGTTCTGTTACTAATCTGGTTATATGGCAGCCTAGTCCAATAGGGAGTCCCAAGCAATGACAACGAGTCTAATTAGCTCATGCTCATGCCCTAAAAATGACAGTAGGATGTATAATATATTATTAAGGCCACAATTCTGTGGGTAATGTGGCTTAGTTGTGCTTATCTTGTTGTGTTTGCCCAAGGAACCTTCTGTTTTTGCTTGCCACAAAGTAATGCACGCTTATTCAATTCCTATTTTTGCTCCCCAGCTGTGTATGCTGTTAATTTGGTTACATACCCCCTTAAATTATTGACATATCCAAGCTGCTGTATTGATGGTAGGCAAGATCTCTATGAGGTTGATGTAAAGCCGGCATCTGTAGGACAGCAGTCACAAGTAGCTAGCTGTACAACCTTTGAATGAACATGGGATTCTGCATACTGGTTCCTTTTATCGTAGCATTGATATGACATTTTTCGCTTTTGGCAGCACTTTGATTTGACCATGAAAGACTCCTGGTTTGCAGGTATTGCAAGCCATCTCTGCAGCGGCAGAAAGTTTTGGATTGGATAAAAATGTTTCATCTCCTAACGTCACCACTAATGTCACCTCTATAAACATTACAGCATACCAGGTATTACTACTTTCCTAGCTAAAGTACATTATGTGAAACTTATTTAAGATTCTTCATTACTTTGTCTTCAGGAAGATGGATCGTCCATTAAAGATCAAGAAGTATCCATACCTCAAACTAACTACTCCACTAATATAGAGTTTGACGACCAGCCAAACCTAGATTTCAGAGGTAGTATCACACAGACATTTTTTCCTGCCGAGACATTGATTAATTGGAGCCTCCTTTTTCTAGATGAAAAGAACATGATTAGAGGCGAGACTCTGGCCCAGGTAGATACAACATCCAATACCAACAATGAAGATTGGCTGGAGGAAATTGATGAAGAGAAAGATGATGTAGCTGGTGAAGTAGCTTCCAATGTTTTTTTCCATGTCATGTTCTGTCTCTATTCTAAATATTGTAGAAAATACAAAAGTTTACTTTTGTTGTGGATGTTAAATTTTTTAGATGAAATGGACCTGGTTAGAACGGAGGTATTGACCCAGATAGATGCGACATCCAAGGTCAACAATGATAGCCATGAACTGATTGATGATCTAGATGGGCAGAAAACAGATCAAGCTGGTATATATTTCAATTTTCACATTTTTTATGTTTGCCATGAAAGTGGTTAATTTGGGATTTTGTAGGGGAAGCGAACACAACTAAAAGTAAGATTCTGGCTCAGGTAGATGGAATATCCAAGCCAGTCAATGCAAATGAGCAGGAGCAAATACAAGGTATAGACAGCAAGGAAGCAAATATGGCCGGTAAAATTGATTCTCAATACTTTTCCATGTTTAGGCCTGCATTCATGTATATCTGTTCTTATGTCCATATATTTCAGGCATCGAGGGAGCAACAAAGACAATGGAAGACATTATATCTAAGCCTTCTAGGAGGGTAATTTAATGGTTCTATCAAATGGGATGTTCTATATGATAAACAAAGTATAAACACATTGTTCAATTGTTTTCACAGAGAAGGCGTAGGCGTCAAAAGTCATTGCAAACTGCATCTAAGGAGAGATTTAGACATGTGGATAGTAGGCAAGACAGTCAGAGGCCAAATGAAAAGTACTCAGATTTTCTGATCAAGACTGTGCAAAATCAGCTTACAACAGGAAGAGCTTACATGATATTGGCACAGGAAAGACATGAGTTGAAACTTGTTCAAGATTTGGAACAACAGATCAATGAAATGCAAGATGCAATTGGAGATGCCAGTACTGATAAAGCACTGCCTAGAAGGTGATGTTTTACTTGCATCATGCATTTCATTGAGAAGATATCCCTTAACTTTTATTATGCTGCAGTATGCCTGTGAAAATAAGAGCTATGGAATCACTCTTATCCAAAGCAAAATACCAGATTTACAACTGTCCTTCAACGGTGAAAAAGCTGATGACGATGCTACACAGTGCAGAAAAGAATACACATCTCTTGAAAAAGGAAAGCATCTATTTGAGCCAGATTGCTGCTAAGACTGTTCCAAAAGGCCTGCACTGCTTATCAATGCGGTTGACTGTGGAATACAATATACTGTCTATGAACAACCAAAGGTTTCCTAACGAAGAAAAGTTGGATAACCCCGGACTTTATCACTATGCATTGTTTTCCGATAATATTCTTGCCGCAGCCGTTGTTGTGAATTCAACAGTTATGCATGCAAAGGTATGGTCTTGTTTTCTGTATAAATGTCTTTAGTAAACAATTTTACAACCGAGAACCATGCTAGGTTAGTAGATACACTTGAAATTGGAAAGCACGATGGCATCTGATCCAAGTTTACTTTTTTCTCGAAGCTTCCTGATGATTTTCCTTTAGGTTTCTTTTTCTCTTTCCCCACACCATTCCAATGAGATTTTTTATCAATTTTTTCTCAATGCAATTCGAATGTTCTCATTTCCCAAATAATATGTAAGGTGACCCCTACGTGGTTTGAATTGTTTTGTTTCACAGTTTCACATTTACCTAACTTTGGGCGGTTGTGAACAGGAGCCTGATTTACATGTTTTTCATATAGTGACGGATAAGCTGAATTATGATGCTATGAGGATGTGGTTTTTGACGAATCCACCAGGGAATGCAACCATTGAGGTTCAAAACATTGATACCTTCACATGGCTTAACTCTACATACTCTCCAGTGTTGCGACAGCTTGAATCTGCGAATATGAAGAACTACTATTTTAAAACAAACAGTTTATCAAATGCGTCTGCTGCTACTGGCTTGAAATACCGCAATCCAAAATACCTATCAATGCTTAATCATCTACGATTTTATCTTCCTCAAATATATCCAAAATTGTCCAAGATGATCTTTCTTGATGATGACATAATTGTCAAAAGAGATTTAAGCCCTTTGTGGGTTATTGATTTGCATGGCAACGTAAATGGTGCAGTAGAAACCTGCGGAGAAAGTTTTCACCGGTTTGATAAGTATCTTAACTTTTCGAATCCAATCATTGCCAGGAACTTTGATCCAAATGCTTGTGGCTGGGCCTACGGTATGAACGTATTTGATTTACTGCAATGGAAGAAGAAAGACATTACTGGGATTTATCACGGGTGGCAAAAAATGGTATTGGCACTACTTCTCGCTTAAAATCTTTTGTATTTTTGTCCTTTGTGCATTGGTTTGTAATAGTTTCAGCTTGTTGGATTGGACTGATATACATGTGATCTCAAACAGAATGAAGATCGAACACTCTGGAAGTTGGGCACATTACCACCAGGACTTATCACATTCTATAACTTGACATATCCACTAGAGAAGCATTGGCATGTCCTGGGACTTGGTTATAGACCTGATGTGCCACAAAAAGATGTTGATAAGGCTGCTGTTCTACATTTCAATGGCAATATGAAGCCCTGGCTGGAAATAAGCATTCCCAAATACAAGCGATATTGGACAAAATACGTGAGATACGATAATCCATTTGTACAAGGTTGTAACATCAGCGAATAAAGGTGGACCCTATATTTATTTGGATCTGCCGAATTCAATTCCATTTATTCAGATTCTTTTGCTTGCTTGAAATAACCCATACTTGTGCATGGAAAGCGTCCAAGTGCCGTGAAAGATCTCTACAACTTGAAGGTAATATGTTGGACAAAACCTTTACCATCCATTGCATTTATATAATTATAAGTCATGGCTTGGTTGCAGGCACGGTTTGGAGATCTACCACAGTTGGTTGATTGATTTCTGTGCATTCTTTGGACTTGCAAAATCCTCTGTAGAGATCATTCATATTTTGCAAGCAACAACTTGGAGGTGCTTGGAAATTTGAAATGGTACCATCAATGGGATGTATGAATTGGATCCAACAAGCAAGCTTAGCAATGGAAGGTCCCAAATTTATGATAAATACAGAAGACATAGGATTTGGTTGCTTAGTGTTCCTTCTTTCCACAATGGCATGTTTGCAATGTTACGGTAAAATCTCAAAATGCCAAGAAGTAAAAGATGTTTAATCATTCTAAATGAATGGTAATTTTCTTGCGCCACTACCATGGGCTTATCTAAATGTAACTTGGTAAAATATAATAATAATAATATGATTTAATCATGCCCCTTTTGGACCTTGGAGGTGATGGAGCGACGGGTTACAACATCTCTTTCGTTTTTAACAAATGTAATCTATGAGATTCTATCTTACTCATGTATAAACCTAAAGCATTATGTGACATATCTAACAGTGAGTGAAAGGTGATGAAGCCGGCGTCAAAGACATCTCATAAGTGTTGATAAGCCGAGCAATGAAGACATGTGCCTCGTCTTCCACTTCGTTTGATTCACATAACAAGCATTTTTTCTCTTCCCTTGGAATCCTTACCGAGCGCCCTGTCTCTACTCCAAGACGATGAGAACTAGTTCTGAACCTGGCAATAATCTGTTTTGTATGTCTTGGTACCTTCGACCCCAAATATGCTTGGTTTGTGTATACGACCACAGGATCTACTTCTTCCCTGTAATAGTCCATTCGAGACCCTGGTTTGACCCAGAGTTTGTTCACAGATAGCATCTGCACTAAATCTCTCGTCCCTACAGCTGTGTCTGGCTAATTATCCGCAGTAATCGCCCAATTCTCAGCCCATTTTGTAGCATCACTGTACCAACTCGATTCCGTTGATTGGTTCATCGCCTCCTTGGAGAAGCTTGTTTTCGTGGCCTGTTGACAAAGTTTATGGTCTGATTCAAGGCGTCATCTTCCAACGGGATCAATTCCGCCTCGACTAAAATTATTGCACGAGGAGTTTGGTGTTTAATACCTAGTTCTTCTATCAAGGAAGCTTTCAAAACAGCTTCTATTTGGTCCCAATACTCTCTTGAGATAGCTGGCCCCCATATTGGCACTCCATACAATAATACGGTCTGGACCAATGTCTTGAACAACATTTTTTTCCACCCCCAATCTGTGAGACATAATTTGTGGCATTTCCTCAACATGCCATACAAAGCCACTTTTCCTCCGGCAATTCTTTTCTTTATGCATGCTTTCCATCTGTAATTAGAATAGAACTGAAACCCAAGTATTTGTAACAATCCATGACTTCTAGTTTATCTCCATTGTAGAACAGGTCTAGTCTACTTACAGTCCCACATATCATTGCCTTCGACTTCCCCAGATTAACCTGCATCTTTCTTTCTTCATAGAAATGTGCTAACACATCTAGATGTCTTTGTAATACTTTAGGTCTATCTGCGAGAAGAATCATATCGTGCGCATGATACAAGAAAAGCTGGATCACAAAATTACCTAACCGGGTACCCTCTGTACCACTATTCCGAAGCCATTCCTCAAGTTCATCAATATACAGACCGAACAAAGTAGGTGACAAAGGGTAGCCCTGCCGTACCCCTATGGTGTTATCTACTAGGTCTGATACTCCAGTTCCCAGATTGATAACCACGTCCTCATACAGGCAAGCCACTGAGCTCCATAAAGAATCTGGACACCTAGCCTTTCCATTCTCCTATCTAGGCCATCCCTTGGCACAGTATCTAAAGCAATCCTGCCAACTATTACAATGATGTCCTGGTTTTCTCTGCTTACTGCACCCAAAGCTTGCATCTGCGGCATGAATTGGGAGATTTGTTAGCAAGATAGCATCTAGACCCAAGAGTCCCGAGCACTTGACCTGAGCCAACCTATCAGACACGGCTTGTTGAAAGGCATCTCTCTTTGTGTAATCCAGTTTTAACTTGGGTATGAAAGTCTTATTGGTTCGTTGCTCGTTAATAGATCCTTTCAAGACAACCTTCAAATAAGCATGATTGGATTGCTACTTATCTCAAAATTTGTGATTAAGTGGGAGCTTCTAAGGGACATCGCATAATCTACTGTACTCTCCCCTAATGGAGTAAAGCAGGTGGAGATCTTGCGTGTAGATTGGAAATGCTACAAGTTCCAAGGGAACTTCATCATGCAATTGCGTGCTTATATGGTAGGGTGCTAGTAGAACTATCTTTCCCATTTACAGGGCCAGAAAAAGTGCAGAATACGATTGGGGTCAAGCAAGGCTGTCCCTGTTCTCCAACTCTTTTTGGATTGTTCATAGATGAACTAAAAAATTGGATGACGAGGCTTGGAGGGTTAGGAGCCCATTTGGGAAGGTATGCTTTGCAGCTTCTGCTTTTTGCTGATGATATTGTATTAATTTCAAAGAACCCAGCTGGACTGCAGCGTCATCTAGATGTATTATGTGGTTTTTGTGAAGAAAAAAGCATGAGGGTAAATCCCGATAAATCAAAGATAATGGTGATAGGGGGCCGGGATACCACAAAATTTTATGTAGATGGTGCTCCACTTGAACAGGTCACTAATTATAAGTATTTAGGAATTGAAGTGTCAAATAACTATAAGTGGACATTGGCAGCCCAGAAACGTGCATCAGGTGGTCTCAGAGCATTTTACAGTATGATGAATGAGTGTAAAATCAATAATTTTGAACATTGGCGACTGAAGAAACTCTTTTTTGGGATACAAGTTAAGACAGTGGTTCTTTATGGAAGCCCAGTTTGCGGGCCAGGCTTGTCTTTAAAGGGGTGGAGCGATCTAGAAAAGATCCAAAAAAGATTCTTGATAGGTGAATTGGGAGTCAAGGTGCAAACTCCTTATTGCATGATGTTGGCTGAAACAGGTCTGCTACCTCATGAGGTAGAGGCATTGTGCAGAACTATCTCATTTGTTAACAGAGTTCTAGATATGGACACTGACCGGTTACCTTACCAAGCCCTTATGCATAGCACAAAAGGTTGGTATGCCGATGTCAAGAGATGGGCAAGGAAATGGCTTGGTGATGACAATTGGCCGTTATCCCAGAAAATTTGAAGAAATACATGATTATGTGGCTGCACGGGCGATCCGCAAACTTTGGCAAGTAGACGAAGATAACGATGTGAAAAAGAAGTTTTACTTGACTAATCTAAACGATCTGACAGAGTATAAAGAGCAGCCTTATCTACTCTCATGTATCAGCAGAAAGAAACGCATGCTTATTTCGCAAATGAGATTATCATCTCACAACTTGCGAATTGAGACTGGTAGGTGGGATGACACATTCCATGAGGAGCAGTTTTGTCCAAGTTGTTTAGAACCAGCTATTGAAGATGAAGAACACGCACTCTTGAAATGCACAGCATACGAACAGGTAAGGGCTCGTTATGGCATTATAGCCTTAACACTTGGTGAACTTTTTCTTCTGTCTGCACATACTTTGTATTCATATTTTAGAGATCTTTTGAAAGAAAGAGAAGACATAATTGAGCTTTTCACTCTTATGAGAGATTTTGATATTGAAGGCGCTCTGAATTAAGTGCCAAAGTACTAATTTGTAATCTTTTTTTTTTTTTTGCCATAGAGGCCTAAAATAAATAAATAAATAATCTCACAACTGAAATGGAGTTCCTCTGCCATTACCTCTGCCTACACCTGGTGTTTTTGGATTCCATATAGAGCCTAACAGAATGAAGTTACTTGCCTACAAAAAGAAAAAAAAGAAAAAAAAGAAAAAAAGAAAAAAAGAAGAGAATGAAGTTATCAATTTCTGGTAAAGCTCTAGCTTGATGCTCCCAAGTTTCACAGAACATCACCACATCAAATTGCTCAAGCAAATCTGCTATTGCATCTATTTTTGCTTGTATAAGCCTGTGTGCATTCTAGAACATGACCTTCAAGGCCCTAATTTCCTATCCCTTCTTTCTTTTAGTCAAAATTGCCTTTCCATGTCTATCTAGATATGCTACGCAAATCCCTCAGCTCTTGCTGCTTTCATTTTTTCCCGTTCTATTTTTCTGGTATCCAATTGAGCCCGGGCTAAGTCTAGATCCAAATAGAATTTTTGCCCTTTTAGAATAGCCCTGTTCTACAGAACATGGTCCCTTGCTGCTACACTGCAAAATTTAACCAGGATCAGTCCGTTATAACATCCTAATTTGCCTAGTCTTCTTCCTTGCACAACTTATGGCTCATGGAGATATATGCACTTTTTTCCTGTAAGATGGAGCTATCTTGAGTAGAGTTAGCAAGTCAACACAGATTTTAGAGTTTTTTTAGCAAATACTCAAAGTCCTCACTATCTTTTTCCTTTTTTAAATACTTCTGAGCAAGTGGAGGAGGTGCAACCATAATTTGCTCAACTTCCTTGTGTTTCACAGCATCAACTTCATCAGTGGCACATGCTGGCTCTTTTTCCTTTGCATTATTCATTCTTATAGTGTGCACAGCCATAATCTCCTCATGTTCTTCAATTTCCTGCACAAATCTAATGGAAGCATTTTGTTCATTAGGCTTAGATTTCTCCTGCCTAGCAAAATATTCTTTCACACTACATCTATCTTCATAATGTCCCACAGCTTTACAAAAGGCACACACAGGGCACTCCTTATCAAAATGCCCTCTTTTTCCACATTTTGTACAAGGCCTATACCAACAGTAATCAGAGGAGTGAGTATCTCTGAAACAATGAACACAGGGTGGATAGGTCTTCTTCTCAAACTTCGAGTTCTTCAGCTCTTGAAGTTGCTTGGTCACCTCAACCAATGCCTCTGATACTTTGGTGATCTCAGCTCTTACATCTGCTGCAGGAGCTTCAATATCCTCCATTTTTGTTTTTGTCTTTTCCTTTTGAACAGCATAAACTGGCACAGATCCTGGTCCCATGTATTCTTGTTCATAATCTGGAAAAAAAGGATCATGGGGTGAGTGCATGTCATCTTGCAAGTGAAAGCCTTATGTATTGTGTCAAAGCCTTCTTGTTTTTGAATCTTTAGCAGCTTCCTGTGTATTCTTGGTCTACTGCTTAATCCTTTGATAAAAGATGCCACAAGATGCAGGGTGTGGTTAGGAACTTGGTTGATCTGGCATTTGACAAGATAAAGATTGAATCTTTCCACATACTGATGCACACTTTCACCATGTTTAATGCGAAAAGTCTGCAATTCAAATCGGTACCTCCACCGCCCCACACGCCTGGATGTTCCACGTGGCATGGGGAGATTGGCTTGGGAAAAAAATAGGCTGGGGGGGTAGATAGGAAATTTTTTTGCCACATGGCCTAAGGCACGATTCCCAAGGAACTAAATTTGGGGGCCAAATTGAATGATTTTTTCAATTTTCTTTTTTCCAAGGGGAATCTTTTAATATGCTCTAGAAGATGCTGGAATCTTTTTGGCAAATGGGCACTTTCAAATTTTGGCTTTAAAATGGCATGTAAGAAGGATGATGTGGCATATGAGCATGATGACTTGGCAAAGCAAGGGTGACATGGCAAACAAGGGTGGTGACGTGTCAAACACTTGGTCTTAGAATATTTTTTCTAGTCAAAACTTTGAGTGAGGTGGACATGATGTGTATGACATGTGGATGATGATGTGGAGGTGTTGATGATGATGTGGCATAGTGATGTGTCACTTTCATGGGTTCAAACATGTGATTTAAAGGATTTTTGTGAAAAATTTGGAATCTCAATGTAGTGACACGTGCATGATATGACATGGCAAGAAAGGGTGACATGTATGGTGACTTGGCCTCTCAAAGGTGTTGTCATGGGTCAATTTTGGCATAAATGCATAATTTTTGCATTTTCTAGGCAAATCTTGATTTTGAGTATTCCCTTAGGAATTTTTGTATTCTCTCTCCTTTTTTGACTCATAGGAAGAGGAGGTTGACCTTTGACCACATGTATGACCAAGTCAAGTGAAGTCTTGTGCTTTGAATGATATGGAGATGATATGGTGAGTGTGTGGAAGGTGAATGACATATGAAGGGGTAGTTTTGACTAAAAAAAATCTTCAAGGCCAAATTTGACTTGGAGATGAGGTGTAGATGTGGAACTAATGATCTCATGAGCATTTAAGCATGGTTAAGGATAAGGAGGATATAGGATGGGAATTAAAGGGTGCAGTCATGCCAAGAACTCAAATGATACCATCACATACCAAGAAATCTTCAAGGGTTCTTCAATCCTTCTAACTTTGCTTCATCTCCTTTTTGCCTTGCTTGTATGACCTTAGTCAAATGCCCTCACCTTGCTCTTCAAGTCTTCAAAGTGTGCAAGTATGAATTCTTCTTGTGTCTCTAAATTCATATCAAAGTGTACGAATTAGTGTCAGAAACATGCCTTGCTCTTCCATGCTGCCATAGCATGGCAGCACCCCCACCGGCTACTGCCAGTCGCGGGGCCTCACCGGCTGGACCAGAAATTGAGCCCATAGTTCCTTTCCCTATACATCATACTCATGCATTCCAAAATCCATCAACACAATAACATTTGTGCATCTATGTGCACATGGAATTTGGTTCACGGAAGAGCAAGTATGCTCTTCCTCCATAACACATTCCGTTGTATCTAAAAACTAGAAATGGGTGCCTTGTATTGCTGTATAGTCCATATGGTTTGTAAATGCTTTACAAAATTTTGGTTGAAAGGAAAAAAAAATTAATCAACTAGCAAAAGGCACACCAGTAGGCTTTAGCAACATTTAGACACACAAACAATGATCTAGAAAAGAAGAATGCCTTTGGCAATGTTTAGATTGCACATAATCAATGATTTAGAAGAGGATTATTCTCTGTACTGAGCTTGACCAAGTAGGTATATTGATAAGTAGTCATGATAATAGGTATTCCATTATAGATACACATAGAATTTGGACATCAAAGACTTTAGAAATGTGCTTAAGTTCCAATACCATAGTCATATCTGTCCTATCTTGAGACCCCAGTTGTCAGTCAAGTTCCCCATGAGTCTAAGTCTGGGTAGAAGCTTTGTTGAAGTATTGTTGTATTGAGGTATCTATTGTGATGGAAAGATGGTTTGCACTACCTTTCGCGGTAGTCTATTGTTATTATTGCTAGTGCCGACGTAGAGGTTTTTGCTTTTGCTGTTATAGGAGCCTATAAGGGACAGGCGAGAATGACACCTCCGTGTTCTATTCTCGTGGCATGCCTATCCCAAGCGCAGGACAAACATGGCTTTATCTATACACAAGGAAAATACAAAGGCAAGTTCAAACACGTTAGCCGAAGACTGGCATTGAACGGAGTAGTTCAGAACCGGACGCTCCTTATACATAGTCCTTAGGCATATGTGAATGCTGGCCACATGGCCTATTGCATGGCTGTCACGTGCCACCAATGCATGTTTGCCACATTGTTTAACGTGCATGTTGTCATTTGCTAATCCACAAATATGATGAATATTGTTACATGTACAAGAAATTTATCGCCTTATATGTTTCCCATATGTCTTGGAACCTTGGCCGTTGCGAACATTTCTCTTATCTATTTCCCCTATGTCTTGGAAGTGAATCTGAAGATAGGCATATTCAAAAAACAAAAACAAAAATAGTAAACTGAATTACATAAGGTAGAAAAATGGGTGGTATGATAGTAAAGTCTTAGGCCCTTTTTTCATGGCAGTCTTATTTTTAAAAGTCGCATAGTTTAACAAATGAGGTTTGACCACCTATTGCCCTAAAAGAAGTTTCCACTATAGAAATAAGACTTGTCTTAATTAGGTTCGAATAGGTTTGGAGACTACTTTTATTTTATACTGAGGGACATCCCTCCATATAAAATAACATATCTAGTCTTATTTGAATATATAACAAAAAATGAGACGTGTCTGATTTTGTGATGGTTGTCCCACTAATATTTTCGTGGTGTCATATTTTATGACTATGAAAATGCACCATGCAGTGGAAAAGCAAGTTTCAATTTGCGTGTCGTATTTCTTGCTCTGGAGTCACAAATGGTGTCATATATTATACATGATAGTCATATTTTGCGTGGGAAAAAGGTTAGAGTTTCTAATCTATTCCATGCTTGAATATCTTGTATATATATAATAATATATACAATCATGATATGTTTCTGATGTAGCAATCTTAAATAGGTGGCACGATAGTATGGTAAAGTCTTTGCTTGTGATAAGAGAGATCAGAGGTTTGAATCCATTCTATGTAGATTATTTTGTATACATATTACAATAATACGTATAGTCATGACATGTTTTTTTTATATGTATAATAATATGTATAGTCATGAAATGCTTCTGATGTGGTAAATGGTGAATTGACTGACTATACTCATAAGAACTTGCATTTTGTCTTAGAGGCATGTGAATGAATGGATCCCACTTGACAGTTGATGTGGTCTCTAATAATATTAATTTTGTTCAAGTAAGTATGTTATCGTGCAAATATTGTTCTTTAATCTAAAGGTCTTGTTTTTTCTTTCTTAATCCGATATGTCATTTGTGCATAGAGTTATTGGATCACTATCAATGGGATCGTATATGCGGGGCTTCGAGCAAGGATTAGTGACAGAATCATTCGTATGTTGTTGATTATGCTAGTGTTTCAAGCCTATATAGATTAAGGTACTTTATGACAGGAGTTCAAAAAAAATTTTGGTTGCAGGTTTGGGCCAGTTGGAGATCCAAGAGGAGCAGGAACAGGTGCCCCAAAAGCTATCAGACTTGTCTGATCTTGTCCTTGAGAAATTATACAAGGTATTGGTCCAATACCCTCACAATAAAAACTATTACATTGTACCTAATATTGCTATTCCTTTGGCTCAGTTAGATCACGGGTTCTCATGGCCAAAATCGGTCTAGTAATGGGGACCTTAAAAATCCATTGCCCCGAGGTCACGGGTTCAAATATGACCAATCGGTGCTATGGTTGAGACCTTAAATCTGACATATGTACTGGATAAGCACATACAAAGCAACTCCTAGCATATCACACCTACATAGTGGATTGTCTTCCATGTGATATGTAGAATGTACTCATCATGCGATGATGAATAGAATGATGTCCTTTAAAAAAAAAAAAAAACTTACAATGCAATCATGGGTTAAAACATATAAGATAAGAGTTGTGCCCTTAAAGAAAAATGATTGCAAGAACAGTACCAAATGGACTAGGAGGACAATGCTCCTTTCTTACATTCTTTCTTTCTTTCTTTCTTATGCGTAGCAAATTACATTGACAGACATTGTAAAGGTATGATGTACAATCAACATAGTATTAGAGCTTAACATTTTGATAAAAACAAGAAAGCCAAAATAAAGACAGGTTGTTCAAATGTTCTAGAACCTTATAAGAGAAAATGGACACTGTGATATTGATAGAAAGTAAGTGCAATACAAAAAGCAATACTGGTCACAAGCAAACGTTAATACAAAATTGAGAACTTAACATAAATATTTTGAACATGCCTAAAACACTAAATGGTTGGCAAACATGTGCATTGGAAGAAGAGAACTCTATGTAGTCATCCTTGATCTCATATCTCGGTTCTAGATTGTACATGATGCATGCTAGAATGCATTTAAAAAAAAAAAGGAGGTGGAGTGAACAAATTATTCCCGAGTATTATGAGCACCCGTACGTTATGATACTTGAAGTGCTTGAGAGATTCTTGCCGGTTCAGATGAGCAATGTTGGTATTGTATATATCTCATAAACAATGATCTCAAGTGGATGTAAAATATGCTTTTTCTGTCTTATGTGATTATGTGAGACTATATAACAGAGATGTTTTAAATGGTCCTGAGGAGGCCTAATTCACAAAAATCAGAATTTTATATTGTTCTGGGTTTACAGGTTTGCTGGTTTTTGCTGGTTTACAGCTTTATAGGTTTGCTATTTTTGGGTGCTCGGGTTGCTGTTATTCTGTATTCTGTGTTATCTGTATGCAATTTTGTTCAATAAACAGTAAAAAATTGATGGCGCCCGTCTGCTCGTGAAGCATAAAAAAATCTATGATGGACATGTGGTCCGGGGGAGGGGGGGAGGGGGGAGGGTGGGGGCTATAAACCGAAAGTCTCCCGCTCAAAATTGCCGTTTCTAACATCTAGGTGAGCCAGACATCTAACGCCTAGGTGAGCCATTTTGTATGACTCGAGGGAAGAAGACTGGTCTCTGCGCAAGGGAGATCCATCAGGGTATAAAGGGGATCCAGCGCGGATGCTTACACTAATATGTGAGATGAAGTCAGAAATTGCATAATTGCGTACATTGCTTGAAGAAGTGGTCAAACAGAACAACACACTCACAACCCAGAATTCAGAATTGAAGGAAGGATTTAGTAAACCGATGGAGACCAATACCATGGATGTGAAGAGCATGGCATCTTTGGCAGTAGAATCGATCAAAGAAAAAATGACCCTACATCATGAGAGGATATTGGCAGAGCAATCAAAGCAATAGTCCCGGGCCCGGAATTTGAAAATTTCAGACATAGTGGGGAAGGTAAGGACATCAATGAAGTAATTGATAATTTCTTCCGTGACTTACTTTTGGGAAGAAAATGGCTCTCTACAGTTGATGCTAGGCATGTTGGGTCAAGAGGGGAGTATCATTTCCAATGGCAGAAAGAAGGTAACATTATACAACAAGGTAGGAGAATTTGAGGCCCTAAATTTCATTGAAGAAGAGATGATGTTCTCAAACCCATATGGAGAATTTGAATTAAATGCAAACAATCAAGAGTCCAACATGGAACACCCAATCCAGCTAGCATTCCCTAAACAAAATAGTTTTGCATATTTATGGTTTGATGGTGGTGTTTCCAAAAGGCTAAGTGTGGCCACATCTGCTGCTATTCTCAAAGACTCTTCCAATAGGTTGCTTGCAAAAGTAGGAAGAATTTATCCTAATACTACCTCAAATATGGCAGAATACAAAGCTTTGATAGCAGGTCTCCAAGAGGCAAAGAATTTGAGTATTAATGAAATTGTTATCTTTGGAGATTCTCATCTTGTTTGCAGGAAAATATTGGGTGAGTATCAAGCCAAGAATGAAAACATGATCCTGCTCAGCGATCAAGCCTTCCATGAATTAAAGAATTTTAAAACTTGGATGCTCTGTCATGTGCCAAGGGAGCAGAATGATGAGGCTGATGCACTCTGCAGAAGTGTCCTTCTCGAACACTTGGCTGAAGGAGCAATTCAGGAGGAAGAACTAGAGAAGAAAGACCTATAACAACTCTATCCTATTCTGGTAATTAATGCTCGTGAAGAAAAACAGGTAAAGGAAATCAAACTGAACAAAAAAGGTTTAGATAAAGTGCTGTATGTTGGAGATTTGTGTAAAGAAGAAGATAATACCTTTGTCACAAAATTCTTTGATGATTGAAAAGATATTTTTGCTTGGGATTATGATGAATTGGTTGGTGTTGACAGAAGTATTTGTGAGTTTGAGATAAAGATTAAAGAAGGTATGAAACCTGTGGTGCATAAACTCAGAAGAATTAATGCATCCTTGTTGGGACTAATTAAAGAAGAGTTATATAAAATGAAGGATGCAGGTGTAATTGCAGAAATTGTGAACCCTGAATGGCTATCTTGCATTGTCCCTGTAGAGAAGAAGAATAAAACCATCAGGATCTGTATTGACTATAGAGATTTAAACAAAGCCACCGTCAAAGATTGCAATCCATTACATTTCTAGAGGAGGTTTTACATGCTGTTGCAGGTAAAGATATATATATTCTTTCTTAGATGGTTTTTCAGGTTTCAACCAAATAAGCATAAAGGAGGAAGATCAGCCAAAGACCTCATTCATCACACCATGGGGAACATTTGCCATGAAGAAGATGCCCTTTGGACTAATGAATGCATCTGCAACATTCCAAAGAGCTATGGACACAATTTTCAAAGACATGCCTGCCAATGCTTTTCGTGTCTTCTAGGATGATCTTTGCTTAGGAACCTCCCTCAAAAGTCATTTTGATGTTCTAATTGAATTGTTTGCCTTGTGTAGAAAAGGGGGGGTCAGCTTGAATCCAAAAAAATGTGTTTGCTTGTCTTCAGGAGGAGAATTGCTTGGACATGTGGTGTCTACAAGGGGCATTCATGTTGCTGAGGCCAAGGTTGAGGCTTTGAAAAAGTTGGCACCTCCCAAGACACTCAAACAGGTAAAAAGCTTCATGGGAATGACCAGTTTCTTAAGAATATATGTTCCCAACTTCTCACACACTATGAATCCAATTTCTAACCTCACAAAGGTTGGAAAATTTTCCAAAAATGAAAGCAAGCACATTCTGATTGATTGGAATGAAGAGTGCCAGGAGTCGTTTGACAAAATCATCAATGCCATCTGTAACTCCATCCTGTTAAAACCTCCTGATCTAGAAAAGCCCTTCAAAGCTTATACCAGTGTCACTAAAAGGGCAATTGGTCTTGCTTTGCTACAAGAGGATCATCTAATTGCTTTTGCAAGCAAAATGTGGTCAGACACTGAGCTAAGATATCCTAGACTAGAAAAAAGTGCACCAGCTCTCATGTTTCTGATAGAGAGGCATGGACATTTGCTACAAAACAGCCAAGTTCAGGTCTTTATGAGGCAAAATCCTTTGTCACCTTTTTGTTAAAAAGCAACCCAAAGCTAAATTGTGCAGGTGGGCCTGTAAAGTCCAAACTTATAATATTACTGTCAAAGTGGTCAATGTGGTAGAATCTCCCAATGCATATTTGCCTTATGTTCTGTTTGAACACGAGGATCAAGATGGTTTATGTAATGATGATCTTGTTACTAACTTGGTTGCTTTTGATGCAAGAGACTTGGACTGGCAATGTGAGATCAGAAGTTACCTTGAGAACAATGAAGTGCCAAAGAATTTGAGTAGCAGTCAAGAAAGGAGATTTAAAGATAAATGCAAAAAATTCAGGCTCATTGAGAATGTATTGTGCAAGATTGACAAGGAAGGGGTATTGCTGAGATGTGAGATGATGAAGAGGCCATAATGATCATTGAAGCATGCCATGAAGGAATATGTGGAGGACATTTTGCTGCTGACACAACTGCAAAGAAAATCTTGAGGTTAGGATATTTTTGGCCTACCCTTTTCAAGGATTGTTATAATGCTATAAAATGTTGCTATAACTGCCAAATCTTTGGCATAAGAACCCTACAGCCAGCTCCCCTCACTGCTATAACCTCCCCTGGACCTTTTCAAACATGGGGTCTAAGCAATTCCCTTGAGAGAAGCAAATGCCTATGCTACTGCAAGATTTCTCCATGAAAACATTTGTGTTAGGTTTGGAATTTCTTTTAAGGTTATCTCTGATAGAGGGAGTCAATTTATCAATCAAACAATTACACTCTTGCTAGCTACTTTGAAGGTCAAACACACTAAGAGCTTGTCCTATTATCCTCAAGGCAATGGTCAAGCAGAGTCAACCAACAAAGTTCTCAAATCAATCCTGAAAAAGACCATCAGCATATCAAAGAAAGACTGGCACTTAAAACTCCATGATGCACTTTGGGCCTATAGAACCACAATCAAAGCATCCACAAGGCACACGCCTTTTAGTTTGGTTTATGGCATAGAGTCAGTAGTGCCTCTTGAATTGGAACTTCCTTCACTTAGATTGGCATATCAAATAAATCTAGAAATGGATGAGGCTCTAAAGGAAAGATGTGTGAGATTGATGCAGCTTGAAGAACACAAGTATGAGGCAGAGAATGCTGTTATGATGAAAAAAGCCAAAGACGTTGCAGCTTTCAAAGCAGCTCATAAGCTCCAAGGTACTCTGAAAACAGGTGAGCTAGTCTTGAAATGGAATAAAGCTAGGGAAGAGATAGCATACAAATTTGAAAATCTCTGGGAAGGGCCTTTTGAGGTCATTGGCACAGCAGGAAAAGATTCTTACTGGTTGAGAGATATGTCTGATGGCATAGAATTGCTAAATCCTATTAACATTCTGCATTTGAAAAGGTATTGTGTTAGTCCTGTGCCTCCTGGTACAGGACTATTCATGCATACGATGGACCAGGTCAAGCTCAAGGATCCACGCATGTGCACGGGTCGGCCGTCCAAGGCCCAAGAAGACCAACAGACCACCAGACCACGCAGTCAAAGCCTGGGTCTGCTACCAAGAGGCGCCGCGACAAGTGATGACCCGTCACCGCCCGCGTCAGCGCCAGCGTGATTCTAGGCACTTCAAGAGGCACCGCCAGCATTCCTGCAAATCAGGCCTCCTTCCAGGAGTCGGCACCGAGATCAGTCCGAGTGTCTATATTGGGCCAAAGGCCATTGTACTATATATATGAGTAGAGCTAGCACATGATTTTTAGATGAGTTTTGAGTCTTGTCTCCTTTCAGTCTTCTCTCGATTTAGAGCTCATGTATGTTCATCATTGATATCAAGGAAGCTTATCATTTTCCTCTCATTGTTCTCTTTTGTTTGTTTTCTTCTTCTTGTTCTCTTCTTGCAAATCCCGCGTGACATAGTCCCCGGATTCTCTGTTAGATCAAGGGTCCTCACAGAGGGTCGTCTTGCGAGGAGTTCCCGAACCTGGACCCCAAACACATGCCGCCGCTGCCGGGTGCGATTCGATTTTCCTTTCTTCATGCCGCCATGTGCGTAGAAACTTCACGCCCGGAAGAACTTCTTTCCCGAGACGGCGTCTCGCTTGGGCGCCATCATCAAAAGCCGTTTCGTGACATGTATGGATGCGCTTATGACATTGAGGGGAGGCCACATTCGGTCTAGGGCTCGGTCGGCGCCACCCACCCCTCGTGTCATGTCTCGTCCAAATTCTCGCCTCAAAGCGTGCAAACATTGCTCCCGGACCTCGGAGTCTCCTCATCACTATCGGGGAGCCCTATCCGGCTCAACCTGCTCAACCTTACTTTCATACCCCGAACATGCCTTCATCCATCGGGTCTTACGGCCATACGCCCTCTGCCTTCACAACCATCATCTCCCTACGGGTGGACGGGGATATCCACATGTCTCTTTTGCTCCTCCCCGGGCATTTCCCTTCCCTACATTTCCCACCACTCTTCCTGATTTACAACCTTACCGACCTCAAAACCAATGATCGGGCACCTCCCGGTACCTCCACCTCAAAGAACCCCTTGGGCGGGGTCTTTCAGGCACCATACCACCTCCAACTCCACCTCAATATCCTCACTATCATGTTCTGTCCAGCCCAGCACTGCCAGATCTTGGTCTGGTTTCTCCAAGGACTTCCTCCGGCTATCCAGACTCATGATCAATACTGCTACCAAGACTTTGGAGCGGGCTATCGATCTTGTCAATCACTTTCGGTCAATGTTTCCTCCCGTGGCGTGGCTCTTCGGGAGCTCCCTTTCATTCCACCCGTCATGGTTTCCCCGTGACCGCTGTTCAACCTCAACACGCCAATCCATAGCGGCCGGATCTGGTGCCATATCGCGAAATATCAAGGCCACTTGGCGAATGAGTGCAACTCCACCAATGGCCCGCCTCATTGTAAAAGATGCAACATGTGCAATCATGCCATGGAAGAGTGCACTCGCACCCATCCTACACCTTTCCGCAACAAGATGGTTTATCAAGTGCAAACCACACCTCGGCACCAATCGCAATATCGTCGGCCCACCACCGCAGCGCAACCCAATCAACTCTATCGCCAACAGAGCAACAACGGGGACCCAACACACGCCCTCCTTTTGATCCTTCAAAGCTTCGATGTTATCATCGCCGATAATGGGGTCATACCACCACGGCAGGTTCCTTCCTGGCACAAATCAGACCACATCGGTCCGTCTCACGGCTTACCAACTCGGATTGCTAATGGCAAACAAGGCCCGTCCCGTTCTTCCCGGAAGCCACCTCGCAGGCGCCTCAAAGAAATCACGCTATCAACCAGCTCCCGCCAATCAACCTCGGGATGGATCAACAAGCACGGGGAAGAAATTTTTCAGCTCTTAATCCTCCAGTCGCCCATCAAATTGGGTTGGTTTGGTTTCACGCTGCACCGTGGTGTCACGCCCCTTAACCATTATTCCTAATGGCACTTAACCCCGCCTTTGTCGCCGACACCATACCTCATGAAGAAGAAAAAAAAGGTTCACTTTGCACCTGACTTGAGAAACTCATGCCGCATGTCATGCCTAAAGTTCGTCAAAGCATTCCGAACCTCATGGAAGTCTTTGAAGGCCGCGACGTTGGCTAATGTTCATGCCACTACCGAGCTCAACAAAGACAAGAAGCCCTTCCACGCCTCAACCTCCACGCCTCGGACATATCCAAATATAGCCTGCCGAGGTTGACCTACTCAAAGAAGTTGCCGCTTCATTACCACGCACTCCAAAGACTGCGTGGATCCAGCCAGATCCTTTTTCTCATGTGCCTCGGAACTCCAAGAGGAACTAGCCAAAATCAAAATTCCTTTAAGTTTGGCCACAATTTTGAAACTTCGTCTCGCTCTCAAGGACCGGTTACCACTCCCCAACTGTTTTTGGTTGGGGCTGTTGCTACCTCTACTCCCACGCGGTACATGCCACGGTGGGCAATCAACAAGTCAATCATGTTCAAATTGGCCGAGGAGGTAGCGGTCAATCTCATCACGGATAAACTCCGCAAACAAATGGGCATCAAACAACTCTATCATGCCCCATATGACATCAAATTGGCCAATGGCCATATCCACGAGACCTCAAGGCGTCCGCCTCTTCTTCACATCAACATTGGTGATCTCAGATTCCCCTTGAATTTGGTGTTTGGAAGGTCGAGAAGATCCGGTGATTATGAAATGTTGGTGTGAGACCTTTTCTCCGCTTGGGCCAAGAGTATCCATTCTTGGGCCACGGATGGACGCTTAGTCATTACAGATGGTCACCTCAATGCCACCATGGACTTGGAAACAGGCAAAATCATTTCCGTCGACAATCTTTGAACCCTCTCTCGACACCGATTCCCCGAGGGCGCCCGAATATCTATCGTTCAGGCTCCACCCTGGAGTCCGCCTCGTCATCCTACCCCAATATCTTGATCCTTGGGGAGAAATGACTCTTGATCGAGGGACCAGGCCGTGGGCTGCTTTGCTTGACCCTTACGGCTCCTTGCAATCGAATCCAACGTGTTGATCACTTTTCAGATCTTTGAACCTCCCGCCGCTCTCAGATGTACACTTATTTGTCATGAAGCAACCTCGCTTGATGAAACTTCGGCAACCCTCTTTTTCACCACCAGTGCCACGCGATCTGTTATGCTTCAACCTCCCCGCTCATATTGTCCAGACACGGAAGTTATTCCCCATATTCGGACTCTCGAAGTCGAGATTGTGGGCGTAGGCAACAATCACCGTCCGGAATTGTCGCAAATCTTCCGACACCCTATCGTAATGGGGCCGGCCACTCTTCAAAAGTTCAAACACATTTTCGCCGGAGCTACCGAGATCTTGGGGATCAACAAAACCTTGGGGAACTCACCATTCCTACCAAGTCCGATGCACGCCCAAAGATAGCAACGACGATCGGCTCAACCCAATTACCGTGATCGCCAAGGCGGAAATTGACAAACTCCTTTGCCGCGGGTTTGATCTATGAGGTCAAACATTCTCGAATGGGTGAGCCCCATCGTCATTGCACTCAAACACAATGGTAAGATCCGCGTTTGCGTGGACTACCAAAAACTCAATCAGCCACGGGCGTGATCATTTTCCACTTCCCTTCACGCACCTGTGTTGGAAGAGGTTCTTTGGACATGAGATGTACTCCTTCATGGATGGTTTTTTTTCGCTACAATCGGATCTCAATCAAAGAATCTCGATCAACTCAAGACTACTTTCACAACCCAGGGGGCACTTTTGCCTACAAGGTGGTTCCTTTTGGATTATCAAACTCTCCATCCACGTTTCAACGTATCATGCCTCAGTTTTTCATGATTTTATGAAGGAAAATCCCTTCTTACAAATTTTTTCAAGATGACTTCTCTCGCCTACGGTTCCATGGCTGACCATTTGGATAAATTGGAACTTCGTCTTTCAGAAATGTGATGAGTCAGGCATTAGTCTCAATCGGAGAAATGCACCTTTTGTGTCACCGGTGTTCTGTTGGGACATGTGGTCGAAGAAAAGCGGTATCACCACGGATCCGCCAAAATCAGCCGTGGTGCTCAAGGCTCAAGCACCAGCCAATATCAAGGAAAACACGCTCTTTCTTGGGTAAGGTCAATTATTACTCCACCTTCATTTCGCCCTCAGACCATTGCAGATCCCATTCATAAACTCACGGGTGATGAATCCACTGGGCTTGGAATTCCCAGGCGGATCTTTGCTTTCCAACAGGTTGAAGCTCTTGCTTACTCGAGCCCCGGTTACGGTTCCTCCTCAATGGGACAAGCCCTTTCATGTTCATGTCGATGTCTCGGCATTTGCCATTGAGCTGTTCTTTCTCAAGAATATGATGCGCATTAATCGACAAACCAAACCGATCGCCCGGTAGGAAACTCAATTCTGCTGAGCGCAACTACTCTGCCACAGAGCGAGAAGCCTTGGGTTTAATTTTCTGCGTCCAACGCTTCCGTCACTATCTTTTGGGCAGTCAGATCAAATTCTTTGTTGACCACCAGGCACTTCTTTATTTGATCAACAAATCCACGCCCACGGGCCGCATTGCTCGTTGGGTCCTCCTTCTGCAAGAATTTGCACCTTTTGAAATTGTTCACAAGGCCGGCAAATCTCATGTTGTCCCGGATTATCTTTCACGCATCCACACCGATGACCCCTCCACTGGAGTCTCAGACGCCTTTCCTGACGCTCAACTCTTTCTGGTCACGGCAACACCTCATTGGTTTCATGACTTTCAGCAGTATCTCCTCACAGGCGCTCTTCCACCAGAGGACGCCACGCTCTCTCCAGCCAAGCGACAATCCCGTCGACATCAATTTCTCCGCGAGGTCCGTGACTACACCATGGTTGCAGGCCATCTTTACAAAAAGGGTAAGGATACCATCCTTCCATTTGTGTTCTCCCTCATGAGGTCCCGGATATTGTTCGAGAAGCCCATGAAGGGCTCGGTGGTGGTCATTTTCATGGTGACACCCACGACGCGAAAATCCTTCTTCTTTGGTTATTTTTGGCCCACGCTCTTCAAAGGCGCTCACGCCCGCCCCCCGCGTGTGATGCTTGCCGGTGTGGGGACGACCCACGGCCCGTGGCGCTCTTCCCTTGGCGCCGGTCGCACACCCACGCCACATTTCCTTCAGCAAATGGGGAATGGATTTTGTGGGACCCATCGATAACCTCTGCGGCGGCACACCGGTTGAATGATGAGCCGCGTACGTCAAGTTCTCCGACCGATTTCACGCAACCTTAAAATGGGCGGAAGCTTGTCGCTCTTCCGGACATGTTGCGGTTTTTCTTTTCTATTGTTGATTCACAAATAAATTGTAACCAAAGGTCATCTATCAACAAATCATCACGCGATCGGCTGCCCCACCGGAGCTGGTCGGTGATCGTGGTGTCCATTTTATCAATCATACCATCAAGGAGGCGACGGATTATCTCGATACATCATCACAAGAGCACACCTTACTATCCTCAAGGGAATGGTTTGGCGAAAGCACCAACAAAACTCTGGTCACAATTCTCAAGAAAATTTGTGGCGCTTCTCATGTGGCCCGGCAAACCAAGCTTCCCTCTTTGTTCTTTGGGCTTACAATACTTGTTTCAAAATAGCTCTTTGGTCACACTCCTTTCAAATTGGTTTATGGTCAAGAAGCTCTCATGCCTTTTGAGTACATTCTCCCAACTCTCGTTTTTTCAAGCACGCCCATAATCCTGGGCCGCACTCAAAGAAAGGGTTTATCAATTGGAGCAGTTGGATGAACTTAGGCGGGATGCTTATATTCGTGTTCTTCATGGACAGCGGTTGCAAAAATCTTTACATGACAAACGTTTGAAGACAAAAACATTCAAGGAAGGAGATTTGGTTCTTCTTTATGATTCTCGGTACAAAAATTTTAGGGTAAGCTTAAGTTTGATGGTTTGGCCCTTATCAAATTGTTCAAGTAGTTCAACCCGGTGTTTTTCGGTGGCTGAGTTAGATGGAACTCCATTACCTACTGGCGGTTAATGGCTTTTCGCCTCAAAACATTTCATACCACGTAGAGTGAACATCAACCAGCGAAGCTGTTCCGCACTTAAACACAAAGAGATAGTGACTAAACCAAGCGGCATATTTATATTATAGGTGGCATTTTTTACAAAATGTGGGCACCCCAACTATTTCCGCTATGGGCACGCGCCCTATATATAAAAAGCGGGCTCTCGAGCCCTATCTACTAAGTCCTAAGAAGAAAAACCTCTACTCCGGGTTGGAGCGAGGTGATACGCAGGATGTGGTACCGGTTGTGCTTTCGGGGTCCCGGTAGCAGTGCAGAATCACCTCCATCCCATTGGTGTGGGGATCGGCATGCTCACCATGCCCGACACCACACCGATCCATAGCAATGCCGCGATTGTGGCACCGCCAGAGGTCCGCACAATCCATTTTGCATGTAATCCACTCCAGGCGGTTGGAAGGCATAGTGCATTTGTCATGCAAACCCGGCGGTGAGACATACTGAAGGCCATCGGTGTCTCCGCTTCAATCTCTCGCTTCTCTTATATAGCCAACCGAGGAACTCCCACGCCGACGTGGACCAATCACAAAATTCGCCAAGCGTGGTTGCAATGCAAATTTGTTACTAAATGGGGAATCTTTTCTCCGCCGCATATCTAGCCATGGTACCTTTTCGACACCTTCGTTTTAATGATATCCCACCTTGAGTTGCCGACATTAAATGCCATTCCTTCTTTTCATACCCGTCGCACATTAATGTGTGTCCTTTGGCCACTGTCACATCCGATCATTCTCTCGCCTCATCTCTACCGTTCATTGCTTCTCCTTTGTTGTTCGGGGACCTAGCCAAATTTTTGCCTCTCAATCCCCTCCTTGGCATCTTTAGACACTGGCACCATCAGCGGTTCTGGTTTAGCCCTCATCATACCCCTTCGCCTCCATTTGCGGCGCCCTAAACCTTTTCGTCTCTCTGCGCCTTCGCCGTCCGCCGTCCTCCGTTCTCGGCTCTCGCCTTTGCATCCCGTTCTTTTCTGAAGCTCTTTGCCATGGCTGCCCCAAAATTTCCTACACTTCAAGCTTACGCTCCCGGGGAACCCGGCTCTTTTGAGTCAATATCCTTCTTGGCGCCCACTTTCCGTGAAGCCCTTGTTGGCCGAATCGTGAAGTCGCTGAGCGCCGGAAGCTTTTGAATTTTCACAAATGGAACTTAGGCTCCAAATCCGGACCGGTTGAAGCGGTTCATCGCTCACATCGTCAACGGCCAGAATGGATACACTCACGGTGGTCGATGGCACCACCATTTCAGCGACCCAAGCACCTAATTTCGAGGTATTCCATATCCCTTTGCAAAACCCTTGTTTATCTTGGTGCGCCATACGGGATCTAGATGTCAGCGAAGTTTGGTGCTCACGCTTATCATGCAAGCGTGCATCGCGACAAATATTGACAAGCCCCATGAAACCTTTGTTAAGTTTACGTGGGCAAGTTCCTTGGGTATTCTATCAAGAACACCCATATCAATAAACCTTTCTATAATATAGTGGTCTTGCTGCTTTCGCTCCAACCACCACATTGATTGGCCCCAATTGTTGTTCTACCGTCTTCTCCAAGAAGTTGACCGTCTTCGGGCTGCCACTTCCATCTCTGAAGTTTCCGTGGGAGGCCATCTTCAAGCCATCATTCGTCATTACTTTCCTCCCTCCCCTCCTCATTCTCATGCTTCCACTCAACAGTCCTTTCATTCCCTTCCTCAAAATCAACCAGTTGGCACTTCACGCCCTTCTTCTTCTGGTCATGTCCAGCATAACACCACGCATGTCACTGTCTCCTCTTCCTCTACAGAAACGAGGCCCTCCAGTTCTCATCATATCTCCCAAACATCACAAACACGGCAACAGCAGGCCCCTCTGCCTCCGCACCCTCGCCAGCTTTTGTATCAATATCAGCAGGATGCTCAAGCTGCTGCTCTCAAGTTACAAGAATCCCAAGAAGCTCTCATGCATGGGGTTCAAACGGCCCTGGAGGCCTCCGACGCAGTTCACCGTGACCTTCAAACCGCTACCACGCAAGTGAATACTCTGGAGACCCAGCTTCAAGACAAGCACGAAGTCTTTTTACAGGCCCGTGAAGATCTCAAGGCTGCCCAAAATCAGATTACTCAGTTTGCCGATCAGCAGGCACAATTGCAGACCACCATTCAAGAATTATTGGAGCAGGTCAAGGCACGAGAGACTCTTTTGGTTGCCAAAGATAAAGATATTGCCAAACTCAACACGCTGTATACAGACCTCTCTCGGAATTACAACATTCAAGCACAAGACCTTACAGCTCGTGACGCTCAAATTGCCTCTTTGACCTCTCAGCTCACATCTCTCCAAGAACAGCTTACGGAGGTTCAGAAACAGAAAATTCTTGATGACGCTGAGATTGCCGTGCTTCGACTCAATGCTCCTGGGCAATCCTCCTCACATGTCACGACTTCTCAGAAACGGGTCCGTGACCAGTCACGCCTTCTGTTAGAAAAGGACAACCGGATCCGTGACCTCGAACAACAGCTACAGCAAGCTATTCAGTCTGCTGATGAGGCTCAGACCAAACTTGACGGCTATGTTACCATAGCTAGCAACCTGCCTGTTGACTTCCCTGTTCCTTCCAGTTATCTGGATTATGTGGTTGCCCGTCGCCACCTCTTTCTTCTGAAGTGGCATGGGGCTGATGGTCCAGTTGATGTTCCCCTGCGCACTGCAGATTTTCTTCGGATCTGGCCAGACCTCTCTGTTGAAGACAAAGGTTTATTCTGCGCCCTTTTAGTCTTTGATCTCATTCACTGTGACGATCCGGATATGATCACCTTCAGAGTTGTTCAGCCAATGGCGTACATTTTTCATGATTTCTATCTGGCTGATACACAGGACAAATTAGAGATGGGCCACATCAAAACTTTCGGGGTGATCCCACACTTCAATGGTTGCTTTTGGATAACAATCCCTATCGGCTAATCATGATCGAACACGCTCTTCATCAAGAGTACATGCACGAGCTTGCTCATCATTTGCCTCTGGCAAGCTGAAGGCCGCTGAATGAGATAAGGAAGTATCTGGGACATCGAGGATCTTCCCTTTGCACAAGTTTATATCAGCACTGGCGGGGAGGATACAATCAAGCTGCGAGCTCTCTGGATAGCAAGACAGCCCCCCCACGGGTTGGGATAGCCCTCCTGTAAATTCTCGGCTCCCCACCTGTTTTGGGACCATTGGTGCAAAGCTCTAGATCCGGCTCTTGTCTGAGAATTCAGGGAGCAGGCTCAGCAGCCCACGCCCATGGGCATGATCCCCTCTCCCTATGCTTCCCTGGGTGTTCCTCCACGCCCCAGGTTCTTGACCTCTGATTGGCGTCTCCCCTTTTGGACCAAGGTCATGGATGGTCATCTTTGGATGGACTCCACCTCGGATCTCGGCCGGATCTCGGTGGGATCCCGTTTTGTTCGCCGCTCAATTGGGAGGATGGTGCCACCCTTGATAACACTACCAATTGGATCTATATTCCCAATGGCGTGGTTGGCAACGCCTGGCGATGCCCTGCATGGTCTTGACACCTTCTTGCGAACGACCACCTCACCCGATCCCCGATTGACACCATCAAGCGGTTTTACGTCTTTGCTCTCAAATGCATCCTGGTCAGCTCTTTAAATCGGCGCCCCATCTTTCATCATGTCGAATGCCGGTCGGTGCCGCCGGTCTCGGACACGCCTACTCATGGAGTGCCGGTTTGTTTCTTAAAGCCCATGCGCCCTTGAAGACATGGTGCGCTCTCATTTTCTCATTGCCGATCGATCCGCCCTTGGGCTCAACACTCCTACTGCTCTTCAAATACGCCCGGGGATCTCATTAGCACTTACCATAATGGTGCCGGCCCTCACTCCCCGTGAGGATCACTTTCAGATCGATGGCTTCGCCCTCGAAACACTTCCTCCTTTTCTTCTTCACTCGGTGTCGTTTGGTGGGGGAGTGTTAGTCCTGTGCCTCCCGGTACGGGACTATTCATGCATCTGACGGACCAGGTCAAGCTCAAGGATCCACAGGCATGTGCACGGGTCGGGTCGTCCAAGGCCTAGCCAGAAGACCAAGCAAAGCAGACCACGCGAGTCAAAGCACAAAGTGCGGGCTACCAAGAGCGCCCAGCGACAAGTGATGACCCGTCCGCCAGCGTGGGCAGCGTGATTCTAGGCACTTCAAGAGGCACCGCCAGCATTCCTGCAAATCAGGCCTCCTTCCAGGAGTCGGCACCGAGATCAGTCCGAGTGTCTATATTGGGCCAAAGGCCATTGTACTATATATATGAGTAGAGCTAGCACATGATTTTTAGATGAGTTTTGAGTCTTGTCTCCTTTCAGTCTTCTCTCGATTGCGAGAGCTCATGTATGTTCATCATTGATATCAAGGAAGCTTATCATTTTCCTCTCATTGTTCTCTTTTGTTCTGTTTTCTTCTTCTTGTTCTCTTCTTGCAAACCCCGCGTGACATAGTCCCCCGGATTCTCCTGTTAGATCCAAGGGTCCTCACAGAGGGCTGTCTTGCAGGAGTTCCCGAACCCAGACCCCAAACATATTGGCAAGAACATGTTGCCCTGAGCTTGTTCATTTAAGAAGCACTTAGAATTTGTAGGTAGGTTTACTTTGATTTATTTGAATATTGTATCAAAAAGGTAAAAAGGAAAAATAAGAAGAAAAGAAGAAAAAAGAGGAATAAAGAAAAAAGACAAAAAACAATGTAGTAGTTTCAGGTGTTAAGTTTTGGTTTTCACATTTTAAGCTTTGGAACTGATTAATCTTTTTAGTTCATCCCAGTGTTGCAAAAGCAAAAGTATGTGCAGGTTCTGATCGAGTTGAGATTCAAATCAAGTGCTAACATTGTCACGACTATGGATTCCATGCAGAAGCATCTGGATTTTACAATCATCCATCTCATCTTTCATTCATTACACTACACACCATCACCCATAGTTGCTGCCATTCCCTCCACAACAACAACTTATTTGAGCTAACAGATTTTATTTCCACGTGCAGGTGCATCCTAATACATGCATTCCACACTCATCTGCTCATGAGTTGTCCTAACTCCACATAAGACAATCCACATTTCCACAAAATCCACAAAAATGCTATCATATGTCCATCCAGCAGTTCACATTTTGCTAATGAGTCCATGTGTCATGCAGGTTCATCTGAAAACCACCTCCATGTTCATATTCATGCCATACTGAACACTGTCACTACCATTTTTTTTTCCTTCAAATCCATTGCAGGTTCATTGAATTGCCAAACACATCTTCACATTGGCAATGAGCTGGAGTCCTATTATGATTATCAAGCAGCAGGAAAAGGGCCTGGGAGACCAGCCTATTCTTTTAGTTTGGCATAATGCTGCCATGCTATGGCAGCATGGAAGAGCAAGGCATGTTTCTGACACTAATTCTTACACTTTGATCTGAATTTAGAGGCACAAGAAGAATTCATACTTGCACACTTTGAAGACTTGAAGAGCAAGGTGAGGGCATTTGACTAAGGTCACACAAGCAAGGCAAAAAGGAGAATGAAGCAAAGTTAGAAGGATTGAAGACCCCTTGAAGATTTCTTGGTATGTGATGGTATCATTTGAGTTCTTGGCATGACTGCACCCTTTGATTCCCATCCTATATCCTCCTTATCCTTAACCATGCTTAAATGCTCATGAGATCACTAGTTCCACACCTACACCTTATCTCCAAGTCAAATTTGGCCTTGAAGATTTTTTTTAGTCAAAACTACCCCTTCATATGTCATTCATATTCCACACACTCACCATATCATCTCCATATCATTCAAAGCACAAGACTTCACTTGACTTGGTCATACATGTGGTCAAAGATCAACCTCCTCTTCCTATGAGTCAAAAAAGGAGAGAGAATGCAAAATTCCTAAGGGAAATACTCAAAATCAAGATTTGCCTAGAAAATGCAAAAATTATGCATTTCTGCCAAAATTGACCCATGACAACACCTTTGGGAGGCCAAGTCACCATACATGTCAGGTCATATCATGCACGTGTCACTACATTGAGATTTCAATTTTTCACAAAAATCCTTCAAATCACATGTTTGAACCCATGAAAGTGACACATCCCATGCCACATCATCATCAACACCTCCACATCATCACCCACATGTCATACACATCATGTCCACCTCACTCAAAGTTTTGACTAGAAAAAATATTTTAAGACCAAGTGTTTGACACGTCACCACCCTTGTTTGCCATGTCACCCTTGCTTTGCCAAGTCATCATGCTCACATGCCACATCATCCTTCTTACATGCCATTTTAAAGCCAAAATTTGAAAGTGCCCATTTGCCAAAAACATTCTAGCATCTTCTAGAGCATATTAAAAGATTCCCCTTGGAAAAAAGAAAATTAAAAAAATCATTCTTTTTTTCCCCTAAATTCAGTTCCTTGGGAATCGTGCCTTAGGCCATGTGGCAAACAATTTTCATATCTACCCCTACCCCCAAGCCTATTTTTTTCCCAAGCCAATCTCCCCATGCCACGTGGAACATCCGGGCATGTGGAGCGGTGGAGGTACCGAGGCCCACGTGGATAATGCACGCTAATTATTAATAATAGTAAGGATTTCATTATTCCTTATATACCTTAGCTTCCCGAATGCTTCTGGCCTGTGGGATATTTCATCAAGAAATGCCAAGAACCCTAAAACTCGAGAATGCCGAGATCTGTCTAATTTGTTCGAAACAACCATGCAATCATGATCTTAAGCTGCCAAATAACTTATACAATGTCAAGAATGCATCAGAGAAGCAAAAAGACAAAGAATCGAACTGAATTAGCCAAGAACGCAACAAAATAGTGGAATTTGAAAAGGGGATTTCGTGCTCAGAAAAAATTGGGGGGCTTTGAGGTGAAAAAGTGATTGATTGCCTTGAAGAAGAACCGGCTTTTGAATTATTGACAAATTCATGCAAATTCCTTGACAATATACCTATTTGATCCTGCGCCCAAGACTCAGAGCTTGGGATTACTATTGTTTGCCTATGTGTACCTGATTCAAATGAAAATCCGAGCCTTGTTATCAAATTATGAGTACTCTATATCGACCTGGTGATAGAAATTATTTATTTTGACTTGCATTATTTCCCTGTTACACTCCATTCCGAAAGTTAAAACACTTTAGTTTTGCATTTTGGCATCTTGAATGCAAGTGTCTCCTAGCCATAATGTTTGTCTGAACTGTCATCATAGATTTGAGGCTATAGTTAAAGTTATTGAAGCATAAATCAACTCCCAGCTCAATAGCACTCAAGGACAATTCTTAGAGTCATTAGATGGACATATTATGCATGAATACTGCATGAAAAGCAAAATGTGCACTCATTCTTACTAGCTAAAATGCATCTTCGCCTCTGCTCATACTTCATCACAGTCAGCCTCTCAAAAACTCAAAGAGCCAAGAATTAGGCCTCTATCTGCAAAGGCCACCAAGGATCATTGAGTGCAGACATTTTAGGAATAGACAAAAGTATCAGATCTCAAAAAGGAAGAGCCAGTATCGAGTTTTGAAATCTAGCTCTCTGCCAGGGATATTGACCAAAGATTGACTTGGTCAGGAGTGCTTTTTTTTATCTATCTACACTTATCAGAAACTTTCTGACCTTTGCCCCAAGATACTCATAGGTCTTGTGCAGCCAGGGAGGCAAGAATCATGATCAAAATCTATTTGGATTGCATTTGGCAAATTTTCTTGTGAGACAGACTTTTCACCCTTCAGGGAAAGCTAAGTTAGATAATTGTTTAGGCATTTTTTTGGATCTTTATCACTCAGAGTGGTTGCCTTAAGCAACTTGGAGGTTCTAAACCACTGAGGTTGAAGGTTTTGCCAGGAACACCTTCAACAGGGGGTAACCAACTGGACCGAAAATTGAGCCCATAGTTCCTTTCCCCTACAATATAGAAACAAGGGAGCAGATTTTGCTCCCCTTTTTCCTGCTTCGTCGAGGCGCATATGGACCCTGTTTGTGGCTATGGAGGCCTTGTTTGCGGCAACACAGGCGCTTAGGTTTGCTTAGTTTTGAAGTTGTTTTCCTCTATTTTTGTCGAAGCTCTTCATGCAGGCCGATAAGCAGTGACTCGGGAGCAAAAATACCAAAAAATCATTCTATTTCTTTCTATCTGTGAATGGCAGTGATAGAGCTTGTATCCTTGGTTGTGGTAGCAAGATTTCAGCTGTAAAGGCCGACATGGCCTGGATGGCCGACATCCTTGGTTCTAGCAGGGCTCTGGTACATGATCCTTGGTTCTAATCTGAGGCTTCTGTGTTAATCCTGCAAAAACAGTGATGCAAATGAATAAACACTGGTGAAAAAGGAACAAACTTTAGTTTCTTGAAGCAGGTTCTTTTGCTATCACCATTTTTACAGTGGGGTAGCATCTAAGCCAGTTTTTCCTCAAGCCATTACTTATGAAGGCAAGCTCTATAACAAGAACTTGGTTCCTATTTTTTCTGTTGCAAGACCGATCCGCCTCATAAAAGCTTGCAGAACAGTGTCGTTCTCAAGCAGAACCCATCTTAAGAGTTGTACTTCGTAAGCAGGGCTTTGTTACTTCAAATCTTTGTAAGCAGGGGTGTGTTATTTCAAGTTTTTCTGCTAATCTTAGCTTTTGCGAATCCCCTGTTTTCATAGGTGGCCAAACTTCTTAAGTAGTTTATTTTTTGTTTCTTCATTGATTTACTTGTTTATTCCAGTGATTTTGCTTGTTTTTTGGCTATTTTTCTTTCTCCAAATGCAAGCACAGCGGCATTGGATGCAGGGAAAACCAACATCGCCATCTACCATGTGTCTGCATTTTTGCAATGGTTAAAAAAACAGTGATGGAAAGGAACAAACCTGCACTATAAGTTATTGTTAGAAAAAACAATCAATGCAAAGCAACAAATCACCGGGTTAACCAGTTATCCAGAATTGGAAGACCTGACTTCCATTCCGGATTGTAGGGGATTGACACGTGTCATCTCCAGAATGCACGCCAGGGAATTTATGCGACCCTTGTTTCTATATCGTGTATTTGAGAGCATGTGGTTTCTGAATATTCGAAAGAATATCATAGAATTCAAAGATTAAACAAGGTGCTGCGCACGGCGGGTTGCCCTCCATGGCGGGAGGGTGATGTGGCTTAAATCATAGTCCAAAGTCATGTTTTGACAATCAAATCAAATTGCTACTTCTAGACAATAGAATACTTGATACCATGACTTTATTGGAATTGGCCTGAAGAAATATTTGGTGCTCGGCATGGAAGAAGTATTGCAGAAGCATAAGGACAAGTGTAATAGAGCAGAGAATGGAAATACATGTTTTGTTAGCATAGAAATGAGAGAACTGCTTGAAGACCTCTGATCAATTTTTTGTCACGAAGAGCTTCAAACATCTGAGGAGCAGGTTTTGTAGAGGAATGAAACATTGATGCATAGCCTAACTCCAAACCTCGCAATGTCATCACTTCCCAGTACTCACAATATTTAAAGCTATAGGTCTTCATCTATAGCACCATTAAACGAGTCACATCACGTGGATGTATTAGATAAGGAAATAAACATTCGACATGGAGCATTTCTATATAGTGTGGAACTACGTATCTTCACTTGGGTATTTGGATATATTCCATACATGTTTGAATTGGAACCAAATTATTAGGATCACAAATGGCATGTAGCAGATGGTGCAAGTTGAAATTGTAGTAACATACATGATCCACAACATGGTGGGAAAGTTATAGTTAGTTAGTTACATGCCACTAATTGAACCTTGGTTGTGATGCCAAATGTTACACAATAATCTCTTAGTGCTAAGCAACACACCAAGAGGCGGATCCTTCATGAAAATCATTATATAATGGGCCCCAACCTTTTCAAGGCTTTATCCCATACCCCACATACCCCCTCCACCAAGCCAAGCCAAAGCTAAACCTTCCTCCAAGGTATTCTTCCGTGCTCGACGATCTGGTTGGCTGTGCTAATTGAAGCTAAATCATCATCAACTCCTACCATGGCTAATGCCAAATGTCTCTCGATGTCGGATTCCCCAATTTCATCGAGATATGACCCGTTGAAGCGATTCACCAAATTTTGTTGCGAGGCCATTGCAAGCCATTTTGTTCTTCTCCAACCAACAATTTCACCTAAAAACAATGTTTTGGTGAATTTTCACAATTTAGATGGAATTTTATAAAAGGTTGTTTGATAATGCATAATTTGTTTCATTTAGTAAGCCTACCACCTTATTCTAGAACTGGGCGAGATGACTGCACAAACAAGCAAGCTCACTTCCTGAATCTATGTCATGTTTTTCATTTCAACGCCATTGTATTGGCTCTTTAGTTGAGGATCAATAAGCTCCCCATATTTTACGCCTCAAGCAATGGTCTACTCGAAACTCCAACATTAGGAAGGGTCACGGAAACATATTTGCAAATCTTCCCTACCCATGCCACTAAATTCTCTTGTCCTTAGGGCTTAGACACATCGATTGGTTGTCTTCTAGTTATAAGCTGCTAAAGCAACACTACACCAAATGAGTATAACGTATGTTTTCTCATTTATTTTCCTAAACATGAAATATTAGGGAGCGAGATATTGTATTTGAGATTGTAAACAAATGAATTAGTATGTGTGAGATGTCATTTTGTAGATAAAGGTTATTAGTGTTTATACCCTAGAGTTCCAACAACATATGGGCATGTAATATGGGATGAATTTGATGGAGCCCACTTTGCAAGTCTAAAGTCGGATATCCGGAATGCACTAGCATCATCGATTGGTGTTCATCTTTAGCATTTCTCGATTATATTTACCAACCCGAGCTTTGAAAAAATCTCTTGAAAAAGAATATTTGTCGATTTCACAACTCTATGAATAATTGGTCGTGGAAAAGAGTCATGCAAATAGCAGAAATCTTTGGCAAGATCCAATCGCAATTCTAAATCTTGCTTCCCAAGGCAACACCGAGCTTGAGATCTTTCCCCGCAAAATATGAAGTAAAAATGATGTTGCAATGTGGAGCATGCAATGAATGCTTTTCAAGAATTCTTACCATAAAGATTCTCTTCGAGGTTCCCATTAGAGGACAAGTCAGACACTAGAATCGGCTTCTTTCATCCACATAGTAACCAAGTAAATTCACAATATTAGGGTGGCTTAAAATGCGAGAATTTCTACTTGTCCGAGAGCTCTTCGTTCGTTCCAAAGACCTTCATTCAAGCATTTAAACAGCCACTACCTTCCCATCATTTAATATACCCCTCACACACTTTGCATCCTCCGGTTCCAACAAGATTTTCTGGCAACATAAAACCATGTTCATATAGTGAGCTAGGTCCTAAAGACATAATGCGCGCTAGGATAAGAGAGTAGTACCTAAAGAAAACTTACATGTTGCTTTTTCAAGATCCTCATATTTGAAGCATGTACAATTATTTTTCTGGCAAAGAACTCTCAATTTCCTAGTAAATTTTGTCCTTGATAGCCCTACATGTTTTTTATCAGTCTCTGAAGGTGCTTCCGACATTGGAAGACAACCATTAGCCACGGTATTATTATTTTCCAGTTGAATATTTTGACAAACACCCTTTATGATGCCTGGGCTTGGAGGGACAACATAACCCTGATAAGATCGACTAAGCAGCGAAGATGAAAAACGCAACCTTCTCTTGGGGTATGCAACATGCGTTACATTTGGTGAATCTTTAATTGTGTCCTTAAGCATATCAGGCAATTCCAGAGTTGCACACAAGAGTTCAAAAGTCTCAGAGCAATAGCAAATTATATGTTGCGCTTCTTGAATGCATGAATTTAATAGGGATTGGAAAACCTGTAGCAGAGCGGTGATGAAGAAGTGGGATGCTTATGCGTATTCTCATTAACTCCATGCATCCGCCAAATTGTACAAAAGAAACAAATATTCATATGTTATGATTGGACAAAATTGACCTTACAAACATAATGCGACTAGACACTTAAATACAAAATCCTTAGGAATAGTTAGGTCTATATGGTGCGTTAACATCCTATAAAGCATAAGATTTCTGTATTTGACATTGATGAAAACACTTCTTTCACTTCCCCTTCTTTATATTTCATTATCCCAGAATTGGGCATCAATCCCATCTCTCAACCATAACAAACATCCCACATAGCATTACGTTGGTATATCTTGTAAATTCCTTCCTAACACATCTTTTTCACCAAATTGCTTAATCACCTTTTACTTGCATAAGCATGCCTCTTAACCTCTAGACATCTTAAATGGGCTACCAACACATAACAATGTTGTCCATTCAACGCCATAATTTGTTGCTTTATCTCTCCCAAGATCAGTAATTTGGCTTTCCCCAAACATAGTTTGGCTTTTCTCCCAACAAAACCCGCAATGCTCATTTGCTTATTATAAAAGGCTATCCCTAATTCTCCACATCCCTTTGCCCGCTCAAAGACAAATTATCATTTTTCCACAATCCCCATGGTCCTCATCTTAAGCCAGTTAGTGGCATAATAACTCCATATCTCAATTTTTCCAATCCCTCAGATCATTAAGTGAACTACAAATATCCAGTATGCTATGTCTATGTTTCGATCCATACACGACTCTTGAATTGACAGGAAACGAAACTTACTTAACTACACTATCAGCGCCGCCAAAGAAGCACAATAACACAAGCACTATTCACAAATTGGTATATGATACACAAGCTAGAGACAACTGCCTCTTCCTCTTGTCAAGCTTCATGCAGCCCACTGCTATCCTTGTTGCCTTATTCCCAGATTTGTAAGGCACACTAGCACTCATCAAATAAGAGCTGCACCGCAAAGTCCTCCAGGCTTTTGCACTACAACAAACTACTCTTTTTCTTATATCTTGGATGTTTCAGACCTCCATGCATTTTGCAAGACAACCGCAACATCTTTCAAGCATCGGTTTCAGCTAGAAACTACAGACATAATATTCCAGAAACAGACCAAAACAAATCATGCCAAAATGATCCATAAGATCCGGATGCGGTTTGCCAATCATGGCTGTGAATGACAAAGTAAATAAGGTTGAGAACCAAACATAGAAGAAAAATGGAGGCCTCAAATATCCAAGTCCGGTTGACAAAGAGATCCCTTCTATAAGGGCCTTAAAAGTGTCACAAATGCAAGGAATATAAGAAAAAACGTTCGAGCTAGCAAGAAAAGTGTACCGTGTTTATCCAAAAGATCTTTGCCATAATCTTCATCCAAAAGATGCTGCCATAATCGAAGGTCCTCAAAACTACCAAAATTTATCTTGAAGAGCGAGGGGAACGGGATATCTTAAAAGCTCGCATTTCAAGAACTGTGGACTTGATTGAATACCATTCTTCCTCTGTCATAAATTAAGGTCGAAAATCTTTAAAAATTCTTGTTCTCTCGTCCCAAATTATTCAGATTGCTCTTTGTGTATCTATTTGGGCATGTTGCAAATAGATCCGACTGACTCGGCGGACTACCAGATCTTTAGAGGTCCGCATTTAAATGATCCTTCTTAGGTTAAACACTAAAATAGTGATGCTTGAATTCTTACTTATCCAGCAGGAAATGCCACCATAGCCTTCAGAGGGGAGACAAAACAAGCTAGCCATGGAAACCACAGCCAACTGGCGCCGATCAAACCTCCTGGAAAATAGTTAGCAGAAAATGAAGCAAGAAAAAACCCTGACTCGGTCTGTTGGGAAACGAGGCAAATGCCGGATCGTAGGAGTTGCATCATTCCCGCATGGCCTCCATGCATCCAAACTTAGGTTAGCGGTATGCACAGCGGCACCGGCACTTGAGGGATGACCTAACATTTACTGACTTACAACGGGTTTTAGCGGTTTTTTGGCATATTCTAGGTATATGCTAGCATATACCATGAATATGCCAAAAACCCACATAAACAAGGGATTGCCCCCCTAGGGGCAACCCAAAAAAGAAAAGAAAAAGAAAACACAAGCATGTGCATACACATCTAGTTTTTAGATACAATGGAAATTTTCTGAAGAGGATAGTGCTCATGAAATACCATACCTTAGAGCTTGATAGCAGAAAAAGGGAAGGTTTTGTTGCATAGGCTATTAAGTAGTAGCGATGGGAGCAGCTAAAACACACACTTGACGTGGCACGCTATCTCACCACCCAACCACGAGCCCTCAGCTATGACACAGCTGCCCCAGAGCTCTCCCCCGAGCTACTATATAGCATGCACGCCCCTTTGGTCCATCTTTGGACCAAAGCCCTCTTTGGACCATAAGCCCCCTTTTGGACTAAAGGCCCTCTTTTGGCCTAAAAGCCATCTTTGGACTCCACGTCCTTAGCATATAGCATTCCCCCCCTCTTGACATTGCAGCAGTCCTCTGCTGCAAAAGGGTATCTAAATACCTTTAGCCATCCGAGCATAATCCTTCCTTAGCCCTCGCTTAGGCCGGCTAGTAGAAGCCTGTGCTTGGACTTCCTCTTGTCCCTCGGCTTCCTTTGCTTTCCGATCTTTATATTCTCTAAGAATATCCGGATAAGCTTCTAAAACATTGCCACGCACCCATGAAGCGTCCTCCAAAGGTTTGTGAGCGAACTTAACCAAATATTGTCTTGAACCACTAGTGGATTTATCGCCAAAATTGTTTCGGCTCTAGAACTTCGGAATCATCAATCACCTCGCTCGGTTAACCTCCCAAGTTGAGGTAACTCCTTACCATGATAAGCCTTTAGGAATGAAACATTCACTACATCATGCATTTTCCAACCTTGAGGCAATCTTAATTGATATGCATTCTCATTGACCACTTTAATAACTTGAAATGGTCCATGGAAGCGGGGTGCCAACTTAAGATCCTTCTTGCGCAAGCATCTTTCTTAAAGTGGCCTTTATGGATCCTCATCCATACCCAATCTCCTTCCTTAAAACCATTGGTTGCTTAACTTAGATGATTTATTTGCAAAAGATGCTTGAGCATCTCGAATCTGAGCTTGAAGCAAGTCTATGAGATCCTTATGCTCAATAACCAAATCATGTCCATTTGGAACATCTTCACACACTTTCGAAGAAAGAGTGGCTCCCGCCTGGTGACCATAGGCCGCTGAAAAGGAGTCACCTTTATGGTAGGCCCGATAGGTATTATTATACACAAATTCAGCAATAGGCAAATACTCTTCCCAATGACCTTGATGTTCATTGACAAACCCCTTAAGATGGAACAAATAACTTTATTGACCACCTCGGATTGTCCATCGGATGGGTGAAAAGCGGTGGAGAACCTCAACTCTGTCCCCAATTGCATAAATAATGCCTTCGAATTTACTAGTAAACTTTGTATCACGATCGGATACAATAATCTTTGGCAAACCATGTAGCCTAAATATCTCTTTGATAAAGAGCGTGGCCGCACTATAAGCGAATCAACTTATCAGAACAAGGAATAAAATGGCGTGCTTAGTTAAACAATCAACAATTGTCCAAATGGCGGTGTTCTTTGCGAGAAGCTGGGAGGAAGACCAACAATAAAATCCATAGTGATCTGTTCCCACTTTGCCTCCAGGAATAGGCAAGGATAAAGGAACACCATGAGGTTTCTTGTTAAGCTTTCTTTATCCGTTGACAAGTAACACAATGCGAATATGAACCAAAACATCTCTCGCATAATCCGGGCCAAATAAAGTATAGTTCAAGCTTTGCCAAAGTTGCCCCCGCCACGCGATGACCCTTGATAGGTGCATCATGGACTTCTTTAAGAATAAGTGACCAGAAAGTTCCGCACAATGCATAGCTTTGGACCTTTATACAAGAACCCATTAACGATCTTATATCCATATGCATTGCCACTTTGAGCTAACAACCAAATATCTTTATAATCGGTCGAGTGGCATACAATGGCTTCATTTCCTCCAAATGGTTGGATTGTGCTATAGAAAGAGAACAAAGCGCATAGCGTCTACTTAAAAAGCATCGGCTACAACATTACATTTTACCGGGGACGATAATCCATCGAGAAATCATATTCTTTGCATAAAAGCAACCCATTTCAAAGCGCCTTTCCGATAATGTTTTACGTGAAACAATGTGCCTAATGCTTTGGTGGTCGGTCAAAATATGAACTGTTGACCCTATAAGATAGTGTCGCCACACTTTCAAAGCATGAATGACGACCCGAAATTCCTTATCATAAACACTATATCTACTTTCCGTGTCGAGAAAACTTTCGACTTTCATAAGCAATAGGATGACCATCACGCATCAAAACAGCGCCCAAAGCCACACCACTTGCATCAACACATAACAAGAAAGGTAGACCAAACTTTGGCAAGCCTTGAAACGGGAGGATTAACCATGGCATCCTTTAAAACTTGGAAAGCAACCGATGATTAAGATTCCATTGGAAAGGAACATCTTTTAAGTAGCAACAAATATAAATCTGAAGCTAACGAGCAAAATTGCGTACAAACTTCCTATAATAGCGCATAAGCCCAAAAGGAGGCTTAATCAAAGAAGCGGAAGTAGGTGCAGGCCAATCCACAATTGCTTGTACCTTCTTTGGGATCAACTTTAAGACCCTCGGCAAAAAACAATATGACCCAAATATTCAATTTCGATTGGAAAAATATACTTTTCTTAGGATTAAGAGTAATAGACTCGCCCCTTAACCCGGTGGAAAACCCTCTCGCAAATGCAAGTAATGATCTTCCTCGGACTTACTAAAAACTAATATGTCATCAAAGAACACGACAACATAAACACCATGCACATCTTCAAATATTAAGCCCCATTAGCCTCATAAAAGAAGGCGGGCATTTGTAAGTCCAAATGGCATGACTAAAACTCATAATGTCCAAAGGTTGTCCTAAAGCAGTCTTGTGAACATCTTGAGCAACCTTAAGTTGCCAATACCGACTTAAGATCAAGGCGGCTAAAAGCTGTGGCACCTTGGAGTTGATCAAACAAATCATCCGCCCTTGGTATAGGAAACCGATTCTTTATGGTTATCTTATTCAAAGCGATAATCTATACACATGCGCCGGGAATTATCTTTTTTTCTTAACCAACAAGGCGGGAGCACCAAAAAGGTGAAGAACTATGGCGGATCAATCGGCTTTGAAGCAACTCATCAAGCTGGCGCCTAATCTCAACTTGTTGGCCATGCATTCTCCGATAAGGAGCTTGATTAGGAGGTTCTTTTCCAACAAGAAGATCAATCTTGTGGTCCTCTATACATTCGTAATGCAATGTTGGTGACTTTTCCTTGAAAAGATACCATCACAAGATTGCAAAAAGACAGATTAACGCTCATTCAATGGAGATGCACTAGACTTGGGATGCAAAACTACCAAATACACAGAATGAGTTTGCATTGCGAACCATGTAGATTAGTGAACTATTGGAATAGGTATAAAATAAAATTGTAGCCAATGTAAGGGTCTCTCCTAAACTTGCCAAAGCGAACCTAAAGGGTACCGAGAATCCAATCAAGTAAATGGTGAAACACACACCGGAGGAAGCGCCTTGCATTACATGGCCAGTAGAATACCAATATATCCTACAACAACTAAATCCTACTCACTTTGAAGATATTTTGGATCTAAGAAATAACATAGACAACCCAAAACCCAAATCTTCCACTTAGCCATGACCAAAAGGATTCCATGTTGCGTCTTCCATCATGCACAACCTAATGCCAGAACCCCATTCTCATGTTACTCTTTGTCCCATTTGTCCTTTAGAATAGACATACACATGTTCTATACGTCAAAAGGGAACATCAAAGAAAACATGAGTATCTTTAGTGTGAAAAGATAGTCCAAAAAAAACATTGGTACCAACTATGATGTCCAACAATAAGCATGGCCTCTTTGGTTGTACTTCAACCAATATGCTTAACCTTAACATACACGTGAACTCTTACGGCAAGTTCTCCTTGAAAACTTTAAGCATTCACATAAATATATCCTTGGCCTAGACCATTCCTTATGAATTAGTCTACCACTTTGCCACAAAAAAAAAAATATATATATACAAGCCCGTAGGGTTGTTCTATGCAATAAAGGCTTCCTTTTTTGCCACTAGCAAAAGGAATACGTGCCCTTATTGGCTTTCTATGCAAGACTTCCTCGATCGTTGCATCTTTATGTCATGACTTTGTAATTTTCATGGCACACTTATCCTAGAGTTATCTTCATGTCTTCTTGATGTAGAGTTGTCCTTGGCATAGGCTAAAAGAGCGAATTAGTCTATCCTTGGCCTTTGCTTTTCGACATCAAGATCCTTGAGATTATTGTCTTCTTAAAGATATTTTCCTAAGGTCATGAACCAACGTGTATATCTTAAGAACTTATAAGACAAAACCTCATTACTATACATCCATAGCGCTATGCTTGCTAAGGCCAGAACCCAAGCTACAAAGCATAGTCTAGCTATTGCAGAATCGTTGGGATCTTACATCCATAGCTCCATGCTTGCCAAGGCAATAGCCCAAGTTACAAAGCACAACCTAGCCATACTAGAACTAGATTGTTGGGCAAAACACAAGTCTGGATGTAAGCACAATCCCCACCTCTCATGGAAACAAGAGGCACCCACCGAAACCTGAAGCTCTGATACCACTAAAACACACACTTGACGTGGCACGCTATCTCACCACCCAACCACGAGCCCTCAGCTATGACACAGCTGCCCCAGAGCTCTCCCCCGAGCTACTATATAGCATGCACGCCCCTTTGGTCCATCTTTGGACTAAAGGCCCTCTTTTGGCCTAAAAGCCATCTTTGGACTCCACGTCCTTAGCATATAGCAGCAGCAGAGCAGGAAGCTGAGAGAAAGCCATGCTTTGGCATTTCCTGTTACAAATCCGCACAAAAGCGATCTACACCATTATTTCTCTCTGCAGCTTTGGTACTGATAGCAGCAATCTTTACGGCTTCATTCCTTGCCAGATCTGCCCAGAACGCTCCAAAAAATCTCGCAGCCCCCAAATACTTTGAAGAATCCGAGCATGGCAGTTCCGGCCGTACCGCCTTCCATTTCCAGCCCCAAAAAAACTGGATGAATGATCCAAATGGACCCATGTTCTACAGCGGATTTTACCATTTGTTCTACCAATACAACCAGCATGCAGCGATCTGGGGCAATATAAGCTGGGGCCATGCCGTTTCCGAGGATTTAATCAATTGGGTTTTTCTTAACCCTGCTCTGCAGCCTGATGAATGGTATGACATACAGGGGGTATGGTCTGGATCTGTCACCATGGTAGATGGAAAACCTGTTGCTCTCTACACAGGGATTTTAAATGATGCTTATGAAGAGGTTCAGAACTTGGCCTTGCCCTCGAATCTGTCGGATCCATTTCTGCAGATTTGGAAAAAAGGGGATCAGAATCCTGTCTTAAGACGCCCCAAGGGATTTAAAGAATTTCGAGATCCTTCTACTGCTTGGAAAGGAAAAGATGGTTCATGGAGAATGCTAATTGGTTCTCAGATTAACGGAAATGGAGTAGCTCTTTTATACAGAAGCTCAGATTTTATAAACTGGGAACTTTCGGATCTGCCCCCTTTATTCTGTTTCGGAAGATGGCATGTGGGAATGTCCTGATTTTTTCCCTGTTTCTTTGAACTCAAAAACAGGGTTAGATTATACATTAGAGCATGGAAATAGTGCAAAATATATTCTGAAGTTAAGCTTGTTTGATAGACAGGTTGATACATTTAAAATAGGGAGTTATGATCTCGATACTGATACATTCGTTCCAGATGATAGCAGTGCGGAATTTCTTGTGGATTATGGCAGATTTTATGCTTCTAAAAGCTTCTACGATGAGAAAAAACAGAGGAGAATCTTGTGGGGCTGGATTAGTGAATCTACAAGTATTGAGGAAAACATTGCAAAGGGATGGGCTTCTATTCAATCAATTCCAAGGCAAATATGGTTTGATTTTGGGAAGCAGATGCTTTTACAATGGCCAATTGAAGAGGTCGAAACGCTGAGAAAAGAAACAGGCTTCTTTTTATCAGATTTTAAGCTGAAACAAGGGGCTAGGTTCAAATTTGAGAGTGGTAGAGGTCTTCAGCTTGATATTGAAGCCTATTTTCAAATACCCAACATGGATTTGCTGGAGTTCGAAGAAGAAAAGACATTTGAAAATGGAAGTGATGCCTGCAAGAAAAGCACAGGGCCAGCATTTGGGCTGCTGCTACTTGCATCAGAAGATCTGCAAGAGTACACTTCTGTTTTTTACAGGTTGACCAAGTCTTCTTCAGGAGTTAGGGTTCTTCTTTGCAGTGATCCTGGCAGGTCTAGTTTGGGAAAAGATTCGAGAGAAAAGATGTATGGAAGTTTTTTGAAGATTGGAAATGAAAATGAAAACATGTTGCATTTGAGAGTGCTGGTGGATCACTCAGTAGTGGAATGTTTTGCACAGGGTGGCAGTACTGTTATGACATCTAGAGCTTATCCAACATTTGCATCTGTCCAAAAACAGGCCCATGCCTTTGCATTCAACAATGCCTCCACTGCCATCATCCTTGTTAATATTTCTGTGTGGGAGATGCAAAATTCTATCTTTATGAATTATAATAATATTGTGGATTGAATTAATTGAAGAGTATATCCTTGAGGAGATTCGTCGCCAATATTTTTCCAACGACCAATGCACTCTCACCCATGCTTAGCCTATGGCACATAAAGTTTGAATATATACTTGTTATACACAAGTTACATATGCACATAAGCACACGAGTAACTTAAATTTCTTTAATTTGCGTGTCGACAAAGTTATGGGTAAGCATCGGCACCAGGGTTCAAAATTAGAATTTTCCATAACTAGTAAAAATGCCTGCTTATATTTAAGGCTACCGAAAATACATGAATTTATAATGTAATTTCCTGGAAATCCTTAGAAAATATTACGAAAATGACCTGAAAAAATGCCGGGAATTTTTTTTGGTTATCAGAAATTTTTTGGCATTGCCAGATTTTTGAAGGACGAATCCCCCCAATTTCGAACCATGATCAGCACATATTGGTTTGTTGTGTTTATATGTCCATGAAGGATCGCCTCTACACCAAAGATTCTGGTGTAGAAACACTGCCAACATCGTTATGTGAATGTAAGGTAAATGGCATTCTGGATGGGTGAAATCAGGTAGAATGTAAGGTAAAAGAGGTAGAATGCAAAGTAGAAACCAAGAATGCAAGGTAGAATGTCGTTGTAAAATTCGTTCGCCATTTTTGTTTCAGAGATAAATATTCAGTGAAGGAATTGGTGCCACATGGCGCGCGATCATTGGCTCCCTGGCCAGAATGCCTTTTACCTTACCTTTATGTTGCCTAAATGTTGGAAATATGTTTTCATCCTCCCTTTTGGTTTTGGTTCTGACAGCTTCTTTTGTAAGCTAAGTTAAGGTAAGCATTGTTACACTGTACCATATCTTGGCAAAAACCACAGGGACATATTATGGCTCCTTATCGGACTCTCTAGTGTAAAGGGTTGTTTTTTGGTTATCATTATTGGTGTAGGCTGATATTTAGTTATCAGTACAAGAGGCACCTTATACCTCCTCAACTAGTTGATATACGTGCCCCCGCCTCTTGCATTTGCTTCAATTATGCTAGATCTGCTGAATATACACAGACTTTAGGCCCTGTGCTTGAAGGCATTTTCGATTACCCAACTCTTCAAGAGCGTAATGCTGCATTTGCTAAGACTTTGCTTACTTCTACTTAAATTCGTGCTTTGATACTTTCTGGCGCTTTTTTTTTGCTCATGCTAGTAGAAAATACTTTCCGAAAATGCATGGTTTGGCGTTGATTTTTAAAAAGCGGCTTAAAAACTTGCTCATGATAAATATTGTACTTAGAAGAAACTCAAGCTCTTAGCCCATATTACTAAGAAAAAGTTCACATCATAAGTAGAATATACTAATGTACGTGCTATAGGGCCGGTGCTTTCATCACGGGGCCATTCTACAATAGATCATTATGTTTACATTCGTATACTTATTGCACATAGAAGCTTGAAACAAACCTCTATATATACTTTGTGGATTTTTACGTTATTATGCTATATATTTTGGCAAAATTGCAAGCTTTAAGGCTCCACAAGATCTTTAAAACAATTTATAGGGATTGACCAATTTGGCGTTTCTTTCATCTTTGTGGCATTTCCTTTCTCGATCTTCCCTCTTCTTCTTTGGCAATAATCCTTTGACCTTAAGCCCTCGATCCCGTTTTGATAAGGAAGTTTTCTTCTATTTGGGAGGTTTTGTCGTTTTTCATGCGAGCCCCATTTTAGAATCCCATCAATTTGAGTTCTCGGATCGAGATTCTAGAGGGATGAGCATGCATGTCTCGCATGCATGCTGCATGCTTTCTCTAGTTGGGAGATCGCTATATTAGGCGAGGTTCTTCATCAACGCCTCATCGGCACTTCCTCTTCTCTCTCAGCAGTACCTTATTCTTTATTCTTTGAAACCCACCCTTCCCCTTTAATTGTTTAATGTATTTATCGCCTAGCACGCATGACCAACCCCTCTATTTGAAGAGGTTTTTCTTTTATTGTCGCGTGGCACGCGTGATCAGTCCCTCCACTTTGGGAGGTTTGTTTTTCCACATTTGTTCTAGTGTTGGTGATGTGCGGTGCACAGGTTGTTTATCGCAGCCGACTTCTCCATTCATGGGTTTTGGGCTTAATTTTCAACCTTACGTTTCTCAAGCCTCTTGTCAAAGGTTTATCACTAGGGTTTTTCCTCAAAAACCTGAAAGGGCGGGGTTTTTTAATCCTGGTGATAAGCTTTCAGTAGGTACACAAACCAAACATCTATTAGCATTGTATTTTCTGGGGTCCAAGTTGTATAATTGAACATTCCCTTTATTTTTCTTCGTGGGTAGTTCGCATGTGTGCGGCTACCCTCTATCCACCATTGTAGAAAAACTGTTGAGATGAATGAGAAACCTATCTATCTAGCTAGGCTTTTCATTCATCTCAGCAGTTTTTCTACAATGGTATAGAGTGGGTAGCTGCACATCGCAGGCTACTCAAAAAATAAAAAATATAGGGAATATCCAGTTATGACACTTGGACCCCAAATGAAATTGTGTGCTACAGATGTTGGCGTTGTACTGTAGAGAGCTTTATCCCGGGATTAAAAAGCACCGCCCTTTCGAAGTTTTCCGAGGAAAAACCACGGCGATAAAATCTCAAGCAAGGGGCTTGGACAATGCAAGGGCGCTAAATGTTCCACAAAATAACCCACGCTCCACGAGAGAATACCCAAGTCGGCGCATCACCCCCCGGACTTGGCATCATCAACAAAAAAAAACCAATAGAGAAAAAACCTCAAAAAAGCCAGGGGCTAGTCATGCGTGCCACGCGATAAAAAAACAACATTTATACTTCGAAAGGTAAGGGGCTGGTCACACGTGTCACGCGACAAAAATGACATTTACAGTAAAATGCACATTAAGGGAGGGAGGGTGGGAGTCAAGGGAACTGCTAAGAGAGGAGAAAAGGCTAATGAGAAGTCGATGAAGAACTTGCAGGAAATAGCGATTCCCAAATGAACCAAAGCCCCAGAAAATGCATGCAATGCATGCATGCATGGGAGAGATGCATGCTCGCCCATTCGAGAATACCGGTCCGATGGCTCGGATCGATGGCATTCTTGAATAAGGGCTCGCATGGAAACAGACAAAAGCTCCCGACAAAAAGAGAACTTCCTTATCAAAATGGGATCGAGGTCGAAGGTTGAGGATGGCCAAAAAAGAGACAAGATCAGGGAAGAACATGTCACAACATGGAAAAGGATGCCAAACTGTCAAACCAGGCAGGGAGAAGCCCATCCTCTGCCTGGTATCAAAGAAATAGAGTCAAGGGAACTGTTGAGAGAGGAGAATTATTATATAATTGCTCTAAGGAATGACCTTAGCCAATGTGCATATTTACCATTCGAAAGTGTCAACATGAGTATTCAATGAGGCCTTTGGTTGCATATTGATGTTGAGAAGTGGCAACATAGCCAACTTAAGAGTCTAATTCTAAAAGATAAGGATTCTTGAAAAAACGATATTAATGTTATGTATAGAGTTAATTGCATTGGATTAGAACATAGATGTGGTTCTATATTAAATGATTCTTAAATGGTTATGCAAGATGGGATTACAAGATAACCTTGTAATGCAGATCAAGCTTTGGCTCTAATTTGTTGGCCACCACTGTAACCGGGCGGCCTCCTCTGGTGGAGGAAGACACGGATCCTTCGCAGGAAGCCACGGTTCGACCGTCGGGTGGCTGAAGGAAGGCGAGCACAATGGTAGGGATAGTGTTCCGCGAGTGTAGTCTTGAACTTGGCCATGGCGAAGTGAAGGAGATGGGCCGGAATGGGGAAGGAGGAAGGAGATGGCGGAATAGACGATGGGGACGGAATGAAGTCGCAGGGGCAGAATTTTGAAACTAATCAAGGGGGCCATCTTGAGCTCTATATGGAGGTCGTCCTCGCAGGCATACATCTTCATTTCAAGGAGTCGCTCCTCGTCATCATAACCTCGCATGCACCCACTTTCGAGCACCCCGAACGGCGGCGACTTGATGATCCATGATGAGCTTCTCCACCTCATTAGAATTCTTCTTCTCGATAGCCACTCTATTCCTATACTTCCAAATGATCCAGCAAGACAGAGCTCGTTGTGTTAAATATTTTGGATTCATCATCTAAGAATTGTCTCAGGCAATCCGGAGCACCTTCATTAAGCTGCAAGGTCCATGTCTAGAAGTCCTCCAGCTAGGGACATTCCAAGACATGATTTGATGTCTCTTTACTGCCACATCCCATAAGACACTCAGTACTTGTTGCAGCATCATATTTACATCGAAGGAGTTGGCATGCAGACTTTAATGCAAGATCAATCATCTAAAAACCTTTATCTTATTTGCCATGATGTTTTGCATCCTTTAGAATAGGCAGCTACCAGTTGATCTTCTTCACAATGCCACAGGGCATTGGCTCTGGAAGGTTAGAACTCATTAGCCCTTTGTAGATATCCTTGACCATATACACTTCCTTTTGATTAAGAGCCCAGTTGTTGAACATTTGTGCCAGTTCTTGATGTTGACTAAAGATGTTCATGTGATCTAAAAAGATCTGTTTATCAATAGCTAAACCTTTGGTTTTCTCTTGACTTTCTTCCCGTTTTAACCACTATTCGCCTGTCTCAGATCCTCAATTTTCCAAATCCCATCCCTATACTGTTGCACATATTTCTGTGGGTGCTTGAATGCCAAGCATCCAATTCTTTCTGGAGCAAAGATGGAGTGTCAAAACGTGTTTATATTCTTGCATCTAGCATTTACCTCTGGAGGTCTATAGCATAAGGATGCTTCATTCCAAGCCTCCATCATTCTTTTGATTATACTTGAGGTACATGAACATGGAGAGAATTTGGAAAAAAGCAGAGTCTGGTAGGTAATGCCAGAGTCTGGTAGCTGATGCCTAAGAGTAGGTGAACAATTATAAGAAGCTAGTCAAGATTGCAATGCATCCAAAGCAATTTTGGAAGCATCTTGCAAATGTGATGGGGGTTGAAAACGTCACAAGAGAGGATTTATTGAGCTAGATTGCAGAATTATATCATGTCCCATATTGTAGTGGCATGTCTTCGGATCAAGCGCTCTGTGCCACTCTTTACAATGTCTGAACTTGATCACGCATTACATGGGCTCTTGAATGGTAAGGCTTTTTAAAGAGGTTAGTGTGGATTGCGGCATTCTCGACTCGCGGGTCGAGAATCCAGCCTCGATTTGCAAATCATGGATGCCTCGACTCAAACTAGACCTCTCCCCTTTGAGGATTCGAGGGAGAGGTATCCAGTCTAGGTAGACGCACCTTCGACTAGCCAGCCGAGAATAGGCAATCTCGACTCGCAAGTATAGGTTGCTATGGGGGTTAGTGTGGGTCGAGAATCTAGTCAAAGGTTGGCATTCTCGACTTGTGAGCTGAGAATGTCACCACCAAGATTGAGCCCCTACACTCTTTCGGTCCTAGAGTGCAGGGATTCAGTCTAAAAGGGTATGGAAGAGGGGTCTACTAGTGAGATATCTCGACTCGCGAGTCGAGAATAAATCGAGGGACAAGACAAGGAAGGGTGAGGAAGAGCGATTTAGTATGGGTATCAATGGAGGCTTTCTCGACTAGTCAAGAATAGTTCTAGACTCGCGGATGAGTACACAACTCGGACTGAGGCATTCCCGACTTGCAAGTCAGGAATGACACAATCCGCATCGAGGAAATGCAATCATGACCTTAAAACACGCAAGGCATGACATAATTTGGGTTAGCTAGGTTTGATATTCCAATTTCCCTAGTTGGGTTAGCTTCTAATTTCTTTTAGTATGTTTTGCGAGACAATCCAATGCTCTGTAAACATACAATCGGTCTTTTCTATGCAATTATAGAAATTAATTCCTCTTTTTATCTCTTTGTGGGTGATTCCTAATCGGTATTTTTAGTCTCTTAGGCTTATTTAGGGCTCTGGGTAAATAAAAACAATGATCAAATCCCATTTGAACAGAGTTCTTGAATCTGGAAGAACCTAAAAATAATAATCCTAAACTGGAAAAAGGTCAAAAAAGGGCCCTACCTTGCGGATTGGAACGAAAAAGAAGCCGCTTCTATAGCTGATTTATTCTATTCTATTCTATTCTACTCTCTAAACAGGAACTTGCAAATCGAGAATATGGGTTTATCGGGTTAGAAACAGTGTAAGGGGTTAGTGCGATCCTGCAAATAGTGTAAAAACAATACAGAACTAAGAACACAGATTACGAGAGCAGAAACAGAAATTTTATAGCGCAAAGACTTACTAAAGAGCCATCACTTTCTTCTCAAGCTGTAATGGCCCTTTGAGGATAAGGATTCAGGGAAGACTTCGACACTGGATGCGCCCCGATCAATAGACCATGCCACCGTCGTATACGAAGAAGAAGCTTGCAATATCATTTCGATCGGCCTTCAAAGAACAGAAGAACAGAAGAAGGCGCGACTCGAAGAGCAGGGTCAGAGTCGAAGAACAGAGTAAAATGTCCCAAAAAAAAATGGCGGTTATTTCGGGAGGGCTTTCGATTTGGGAGATAAATCGTTGTGAATAATATGGCGGCGTCTGATCGACCACACGCCACTTCAACACACGTGCTCAACAGCCACCATATGGACTGCTAATTTATAACGTAGGGAAAAAATGTTTTTATTGTTAAGTTATAATGCAATGTTATAAGTTATTATAAGTAATATTCTAAACATATATAAAGCAGTTGGGTTTTTTGTTTGAACCTAATATTTTTTCGCTAGGAAAAGATGTGAGCATGCCACCTGTCCTTTAAAAAATAATATAAAACTATAAAACTATAAATCAAACGTGTGCGTGACGTCATCATGCAATCCGAGCTTCGAAAAGGCAAGTGTGCGGCCAGATTAGCGTGCCTCTGAAGAAACATGTGTGCCCCTGAAGCTTGATTTGACGACAAGCTACCTAGTCTTCGGCTCAAATCGAGCTCCGAGTGCAGTTTTGCACTTTGCGCAACGCAATGGTCATGGCGGTCGGAGCTTCCCTGTTTTCCTGTTTTATCTTAGCATGTACTCTCAACTTGCTGATCCGCTTGGCCGCAGCCTTTTTTCCAAGCCTAGATTTTTGGTGTTTTTCTAGCTCTGTTCCTTGTGTTTGATCTACCCTGCCAGCCACGTCCTATTTTTAGGTCTAGGAGTTCGGTGCCGTCTGAAATTCCCTGCGGGCATTTTGTGAAACCCCTGGTGCTAATTTTGAAACCCTTGTGTTGATTCTGATCATTGCTCTGATATTTTGGGCGGCTATAGAGTCTCTGGCCGCTTGGTTTGGTCCGCTATAACAAAGTGAGAGATTTGACTCGATTCTTCTCTTCCTTCATTCTTTCTGATAGAAGACTTAATCTGTCAATAACTTTCAGATCTTTGCTATTCCATATATTATTTGTCACAGAAGCACAGAAGCAGTTATCCCTGGTGTGGGATACAAGATATAAGAGCAAGTACGTAATGATCAGATTTGTGGTTGCGTGAATACAGGAGCTTGGTGAGAGTCTTGGTTTTCTGCACAATAATGTGCAACTCATACATCGGGCAATATCACCAGAGGTATGTTCATTGGAGAGTTGCTTTTATTTCTTTGTTTTGTTCTTCATTGTGTCTTTACTGTTGGCAGTCTTTGTCACTTCTTCTATAGCATAATAGCTGGCTTCATTTGGATATACGATTAACATTGGACAGGCTGCTACAAGCAATTCATATGGGAAATTTCATTATCATTTATGTACTCTACTTTGCAGTCAGATATTGTGGTTACTTGTGTATGTGTATTATCTTTTATTATAGTTTTTTTTTTCGGTCATTATGAGACACGAACGATGGAATACCCAGGTTACTCCAACCATTACGCGGACAATCTCTGGAATCCTTAAAACTTTCTGGCCAGGCCATATAGGTATAAATCGATGCTATTTCTTGCCACTCTCTATAGAGGATCATTATGTGTTTTAAAGCGGAGTTAGATAATAGAATCTATTCTAGTTCTTAATGACATGCTAAAATTTGAGTTTCAAATATTTGTGCTATGAGTCGAGCTCTCTATTTCAAGATGTTATGATGCTATGTTAAGGTGGTTGCTGCCAGTTCCAGAAATTCTGGGCTATATCTTTGTTTGGCTTTTTCTATTTGTGATTTATAGAAGGGTTGTTGCTCATATTTTTCGCTTTTCTTTCTCTGATATGCGTTTCATTTCTAATCGGTGTCACTTAATGAAAGAAAATGTCTCATGCTCAGTAATAGAAAGCTGCGTTTAATCATTCTGTGTGTAAAAAGATCCTCCTTTTTCTAATGCGGTATGTTTCTCCTTGCAGATATATGCTTCTAGTCAAGATTGGGTGCAGTTGGCATAAGCACATTGCTGAAATTTTGTTGATTTGCTTCATGCAAGCTTCTCTCGAAGGTTCTTTTTGGCCCCATTATGTTTCTTGAGTATGTGAGGTAAACTCCCTCAAGATGTTGTTTTAAGCTGAGGTTTGCATGCTTAGATCTTTTGTAATGTTACAGATCTTTAGGCAATTTTCTTGCCAACTAAGGGAGTAAAGTTTCAGGAATTTTAAATATGCTATGGAGAGCAGTAATCTGCAATATGGTTGCCATCGTGGCATATTAAACAGCAAGAGTCACACCAATGACATCTTCTGAGCTTATTTGTGCCTTGAAAGTTGCCCTGATGGAGAAAGTCAACAGCAGAATGGAGAAATAACAGTACGCACATCCGCAGACTCCCAAAAATGTTGGGTTCTTACAGAAAATTCCAATATGGACTTTGCCCTGTTGTTTTCGGGCAGAATTTCAAGCATTGAATCCCAATTTATTCTACTATGTTTGTTTTTCAAAGAATGCGTCACTTCATCCAGCCTCGCCTTCAACATCCAGCATGCAATATTTATTATTTAGACAAGACCACTGCACGCACAGACATGGCTGGAAAATTTTGTATCCGCATAACAGCGAGATTTACAAATCTTCCAGCTAGTGTGGGAGAAACAGGCAGCGCCACAGGGCCACATTACACTTCGGAATCGGAAATCAACATGGGAGACCTGTTGGTTCGACAGATTGAAATCGTATAAGCCTGTAAACCATTTTTTTACACCGGATTTTCTGAGCCACTCTTAGACTGCCACCTCACGCCCCTTGGCATTTATCAATTTATCCAAACATTGTTGACCCATAACATATATGTATGTAGAAATAAATTATGGTTTCATCTTCCATTGGATGCACTTAAGTTGATGTCTCCTAGCTGTGCGCTTCATTTTCTATTCACAAGGAAGGAAGGAACAACTCCCGAGCTGCAAGCAACGTATTGTGATTTCCACGATGCTTGCACACTGGTTTGTACTATCATTGCATGTCATTGTTGTCGTTTTAATGTACATTACTATAAGAAAGGCCCACTTGGCTATCATTGGATGGCATGATTAAACTATAAAGGCGGGCTTATCGCAGTAATGGTCTTGTGGTTAGGCTATTGGATGCGGTGCCCCTCCCCAAGCTCAAATCCCCGACTATTATTGGATGGCGAAATGTTCTATGTTCAGTAGCGATCATGGCACGGTGGTCGAGACCATTGGATCTGGGTGCTCCCTTGAGGTTCATATCCCACCGGGCTATCATTGCATGACATGGTTGAAAAAAGGAAAGACAATATAATTGGGAATCCTATAGTCATTATGTCTAGCATCTTTCTATCATGCAGGCATCGAATGCGCGGTGAAACAATGCAGGTTCAAATCCTGCACATTCTATCGTGTATATCCGGAATTTATCGCGGCCATATGCATGCTCTTAGGTTGGATACCCCGTTATAGTCAATATTCTTCTATCGTGCAGGCACTGAACGCAAGGCAACAAAGTGCAGGTTCAAATTATGCATTTTCTAGCATGTATAGACGAGTTGGGGAAGAGAAACGTTCGCGGCGGCCGATAGGGCCGCGATAAGTTTCTTGTATTGTTAAGTTATAATGTTAACTTGAAAATAATGTTGAGTTATATGGTACATGTTAAGTTCTATGATAGATGTTTATTTTTGGAAATAAGGTTGAGTTTTATAATGCAATGGTTTTAAGTTCTATGTTAAATGTCCGTGCAATTAATTTTGCTAATTGTTAAATGTTAATGCAATGCTTTTCTTGAAACGTTGATTGTTTTATTAATTCAGAAGTGCATTTTTAATATGTACTAGGAATTTGTTCTCAATAGGGAACGACTTCAACTGAAATTGAGAGAAGCAAGGCAAGTGTGAAACAAGCCCTAGGCTCCAATGGAGGAAGATGGAATGCTATATGATGCACCTGTGCACCGTGATAGAGTATCATGACCACGGTGGATCTATCTGATAGTGTCAATGATCAAAGTCTTGGGGATGACCATCTAGGTGTTGGCATTGGAAGGCTGCTTATCGAAGTTAATACCATCATGTCCTAAGGGAGATCCAGTGATTGCATTGTATGCTCTGGGCTGTTCGAGTCTTAAACTCAGCTAAGATGGCCAATTAGATACATTACTCACAAAGACGGGAAGAATCGAAAAGCCCCAACTTAGGAAGATACCTTGAAGCCCCACCAAGGTCATGTGGAAGACTTGGTGATGGTTGAGCATCCATTAAAAAGGCGCTTACGTGTTTCATAAAAGGCAACCAAAGGTATCCAAGAGGGCAGTCAGAGGACAAGAGTATTGAAATCTCAATTGCACGATATAATAGAGCGTGGATGACCTTGTTGAAATAAGATCCCAGTGCATAGGACAATACATGTATATTACTTTATCAATTGAAGGGCCTGAGAGTATGTATGAGAGCACTAAGATGGATTATTGGATTGAGCAAGACATCATTTTACAGATACTGGGAACATGTCAAAAGATGGTATGGCAATACACTCACTTTGATACCTAGAGCAAACTTTTTGAGGGCCATTGCAGTCTTTGAAAGCTTTGTAAGATACATGTTCCAATCTATGCTCCATAAGTCCGAAGTGAACGAGCTCGGTGTTAAAGAAGTGCAAATAGTATTGCCACAATATTACATCCAGAAAGAATGCCTCAAAGAGATCAATGCAATTCTAGAAGCAATGCATGTGTCTTGCAACCAATGCCTCCTCAAAGTGCATACCTGTATTCAGCTAAAGGATACACTTGCATCAACTGCAATAGAGAAAGAAAGGATGGCAATCAGGGAGCAATTTGAAGATCATCAGATCATGCAGACAACTATTGTGATGTTCCAGCATAATATATGCTCCTAATACGTATATTATACTGCCACATCCCACGTACATGCCATAGATGACATGTACTTGAGAGCCGAAGAACGTTGCACCTAGGGGCCAAGAGTGCACCTAGGGGGGGCAACCTCGAATGTTGTGCATGTTAATAAAACATACACAACAAACCCCCTTGAACCCCATTTTCCAAATGGCAGAACCCATTTGGCCAAATGATTAACCTAACCTAAAAAGGGTCTATATAAGGGTTATAACACTAAACCCTAAACCCTTTTCCATTTTTGACATTTGGGGTTTTCATAGAGCTCCTTTCCCAATCTCGCATTTAGGGTTCTCTTGAGCCATTTCGGCCAAGTCTGGACTTCAATTCGCATTGCTGAGCTCCGAGAAGCCGGATTTGCACAACAGATTATCAATTCGCAGCCATCATCAACAAGATCAAGAGCATGGACGCCTTCCGAGGATCAGGAGCGGGTCAAGGAGCAGGTACCTAGTCATTCTGTTGTGCAAAGCCGTCTTTGGGCAAGGCATTAGGCTGGTTTAGTATGTTAGATCAACTCTAGAGGCCTTATAGATCCCGAGATCATAAGCCCTAACTATGAACCTAACTCTGTTATGTAGTTAGATAGATTAGATGATATTCTCTATTTCAGTTCTATGATGATGGATGTATTTCACTCTGTGACCTCCATGTACTGGGAAGGGGGGTAGAGACCTAGAGCTGTGTAGCAGATGATCCTAGGTAGCACCATTAGTTCCCAATTACATGCGGCCCGTGCACAGGAGCCCGCCTGGTTGTGGGTGAAGGGGCTAGGCCGGTTGATAAGGAGGAGCTTGTCTCATCATGGATTGACCCCTCTGGTAGTAAGGCCTATCGGGGATCTCTGTAGGCTAGGCTTAATGGCTTGCCACTGCGTGTGGGCAAGGCATGAGCTCGACACTCGTGGGGCGATGCGTCGCCTTCCAGTGAGTTAAGTCGAATAAGGGCAGTGGCCCTCTAGCCGCCTGTGATGAGCATGGATGCCTCTGGAGGGAAGGCAACTTTCCTCCTGCCTCATCGGGGCTGGGGAGATGCAACCCAGTAGCAGTAGCCCCTCTGGCTATTCACCCGGCAGGCTACGGCCAGGTCCCAACACTTTTCAGCCTACTCTGCAAAGTGTGCACGGGAGGGACGGATGGAGTGGACTACCCTCAGCCATGTTCTAGGCCAGCCAAATCCATTGCCATGTATTCCGTCTGCATTGACTTCTGGAGGCCCCAGCCGTCAGTCACACCCCCTTGAGTCTGAGCCTCGGGTAGGATTCCCCCTTTCTGTCATTGTTATGATTATGTTGTTATCTATGGTATATATGATATGTTCACCCTTCGAGGTGATTGTACTGATATGTTATGTTGTGTGCTCATGTTTATTCGCGCTTCCGCAGCTAGGTCGACTCGATGGGAGACGGGTGAATGACACATCCACTCTTCCCTTGCTAGCTCATTCCACTGGGAGTGGAGTCAGGTGGATGGCCCCTGCCCTGCTTTAGGTGTTTCCAACCAGGACATAGGACGAACGACATAGGACACCATCGGATGCGGACGACGACGAAGCACGAGATTACATCCATGGTGAGTGTCACATTTTTGCAGCTATTGATACAGAAAATGCAAAAAGTCAGTACCAGATAATTTCAACAACTGGGAAAGCCAAAGAGAAATCCTTCATAGTGCTGATAGACACGGGCAGCAGTCACAATTTTGCGTCACCTAAGATGGTAAGCATGTTGAAGTTAAAGCCGTTGAAGTCCAAGCCCAGGCCAGTTGTGTTAGCGAATGGGGCAGTCAGGCATACAGCGGGGAAGAGAATAAACTTCAATATAGACTTGCCAGGCATCAATATAGCCTTGGGAGCAGAAGTCGTGAATATAGGCAAGTATGACCGATTATTGGAATGGAATACCTTGGGCGGTGGGGGAGCACTCATGGATTGTGGGAAACGCAAGGTGACCTTAACAACCCCAGAAGGCAAGGTCATCGAGATAACAGGTAAGGAAGTAGCCCCAATCATGCAATGTATGAGTAGTGAAAAGTTGCTTAAGTGCATAAGGAAGCAGCAAGTAGCCTATCTACTTAAGCTTGAGCTCGAAGATATCAAGAGCCGGAAGAAAGCAAAGAGGCCAAAGAGTTGAGTAAGCTCCCCAAGCCTATAGCAAAGTTGGTCAAGGAATTTCATGACTTGTTCCCAGATGAGATTAAGCAGCTTCCGCCCTATAGAGGAGTCGAGTGTGAAATAGCACTTGAACTAGGGACGAAGCCAACAAGCAAGGCACCTTATAGAATGTCAACGGAAGAGTTGACGGAGCTAAAGAAGCAGTTGCAAGAATTGCTAGACCTAGGGTTCATAAGACCTAGCGTCTCTCCTTTTGGAGCCCCTATTCTTTTTGTGAAGAAGAAGGATGGGAGCCTTAGGATGTGCATCGACTATCGCCAGTTAAATAAGCACACCATTAAGAATAAGTATGCCTTGCCTAGGTCAGATGACCTAATGGATCAATTGCAGGGAGCGAAAATCTTCTCCAAAATCAGGGTATCATCAGATTAGGATCAAAGAGGAGGACATCCACAAGAGGCATTCAGGACAAGATATGGGCACTACGAGTTCACAGTCATGCCCTTTGGATTGTCTAATCGCCCGGCGACATTCATGAGATTGATGAGCGGCGTCTTCCGCGAATTTCTAGACTCCTTCATTATAGTCTTATTCGATAATATCTTGGTTTATAGTAAATCTATGGAAGAACATGCCCAACATTTGAAGAAGGTACTTGAAAAGTTAAGAAGGCATCAACTCTTTGCGAAGTTATCAAAGTGCCACTTCAGCGATAGAAAAAAGTGGGAGTATTTAGGGCATGTGATAACAATGTAAGGCATTTCCACGGATCTCCCGAAGGTCGAAGCCGTGATTGAACCGAAGAATACGATGAAGTCGGGGAGCTTCCTAGGCACGGCACGCTATTATAGAAGATTTGTCAAGAACTTTGCCAAGGTAGCAGCACCATTGACTGATCTCACAAAAGGCGGGAAGATAAAAGATTGGGCAACTCATTGGCAAAGCAAGGCCCAGAAAGCATTTGACACATTGAAGGAAGCATTGACGACAGCGCTAGTATTGGTCTTGCCAGATCCGACCAAAGATAAGCTTGTAGCGTGGTGACGCCAGCGGTGATAGCAAGTGTGCAGTCCCTCATGCGGGGAGGAAAGAGTAGTGGCCTATGATTCAAAGAAGTTGAACGACGCCGAGCAGCGCTATCCAACGCATGATCAGGAGCTCCTGGCTATAGTAAGAGCTTTAAGAATTTGGAGGCATTACCTATTGGGAAAAAGATTCCAGCTAGATACGGATCATCAAAGCCTTCAATACATATTTACACAACCACTCCTCCTGAGGCAAAGGAGATGGATGGAATTCCTCGAAGAATATGACTTCGAGATAAGTTATAAGCCAGGGAAGCTCAACGTGGTTGCGGATGCCCTTTCTAGGAAGCCTTTAGCAACAAGAATTCATTGTAATGCCATATCAACACTCGTAAGCGAGTTTGGCAAGAAGATCGAAGAAACATAAACATTGCCAACGGACCTCGACTTCAAGGAAGTTTGGGCAAGTCTTTGCAAGGAGGCCAGGACCACACAAGGAAAGGGAGATGTTCAGCACTACAAGAAGGAGGGAAACTTGCTATACCATAAAACAAATTGTGTGTACCAGAATCTTCACAAGTTAGGAAGCTAATCCCTGAATGATACACACAATAGTCCCATAGCGAGGGCATGCGGGGGGTTCATGAAGACGTACTTTAAAATTAGAAACAGTTATTATTGGCCCGGCATGAAGAAGGAAATAGCAAGGTATATCCGACCAGCAGACAAAAGCGGAACAGCTTCGAATCCCAGGTGCTTTGGAACCATTGCCGGTGCCAAACGCTAAGTGGGAGGTAATAAGTATGGATTTTATTACAGGACTCCCAAGAACAACAAGGGGCAAAGACGCCTTGATGGTGGTAGTAGATAAGTTGTCAAAGATGGCACACTTTGTGCCGTGCAGGACAACAGATACGGCTCTAGACACGGCCAATCTATTTGTTAAGGAGATTTTCAGACTCCATGGCATGCCAAGGGAGATAATTTCAGATAGGGACTCCAAGTTCATGAGTGCCTTTTGGCAGGACCTATTCACCACCATCCAGACGAAGCTTTCAATGAGCACGGCATATCATCCCCAAACAGATGGTCAGACGGAGAGGACGAACAGGATCATCGAAGATATGTTAAGAAGTTATGTATGGAACAAGCAATCTAAGTGGGATGATTTCATCCACTTAGTAGAGTTTGCATGCAACAGCACCAAGCAAGAGTCATCGTTGGATGAGTCCTTTTATGATCAACTACGAATTGTATCGATTGTCTTACCCGGATACTTGGCACAATCATGTGTCCAAAGTAGAGGTCTCAAGCGAGATGCTTTTCGAGAGATGCAAGACTTGGTAGAGGAGGTGAGAGGATATCTCCTAGCAGCAAGAAGTAGGCAGAAGAGCATCGCCGACAAGCACAAGACAGTAAGGGAATTTGAGATGGGAGACAAAGTGTGGTTGAAGATCAAGGTCAAGCAGGCCAAGCTCCATGATCAAGAATCGCAAGAATCTTGCTCAAGATGGGCGGGACCTTCGGGATAGACAAAAGAGTAGGTACCCAATCCTACAAGTTGGACTGCCGCGCGCATCTCAAAATCCATAGAGTTTTCCACGTAAGTCTCCTAAAAAGACACACCCCTAATCCGGAGGAAGTATTGGACACAAATGAGTTATCGGAAATGACGGACGAGCACCTTGAAATCGTCCCGGAAGTCCTTCTTAACAGATCTTATAAGAAGACAAGAAGGTCAAAATTTCTCCAATACCTTGTGAAGTGGAAGCACTTATCAGTGGAAGACGCTACGTGGGTACTACAAACAGACCTTGAGAAACAGTACCCCGAGTTCCAGAGTTGCACACAAGAGTTCAAAAGTCTCAGAGCAATAGCAAATTATATGTTGCGCTTCTTGAATGCATGAATTTAATAGGGATTGGAAAACCTGTAGCAGAGCGGTGATGAAGAAGTGGGATGCTTGCGTATTCTCATTAACTCCATGCATCTGCCAGTGTACAAAAAGAAACAAATATTCATATGTTATGATTGGACAAAATTGACCTTACAAACATAATGCAGCTAGACACTTAAATACAAAATCCTTAGGAATAGTTAGGTCTATATGGTACGTTAACATCCTATAAAGCATAAGATTTCCTGTGCTGACATTGATGAAAACACTTCTTTCACTTCCCCCTTCTTTATATTTCATTATCCTGTAACGGCATCAATCCCATCTCTCAACCATAACAAACATCCCACATAGCATTACGTTGGTATATCTTGTAAATTCCTTCCTAACACATCTTTTTTCACCAAATTGCTTAATCACCTTTTACTTGCATAAGCATGCCTCTTAACCTCTAGACATCTTAAATGGGCTACCAACACATAACAATGTTGTCCATTCACTGCCATAATTTGTTGCTTTATCTCTCCGGCATGCCGTAATTTGGCTTTCCCCCAAACATAGTTTGGCTTTCTCTCCCAACAAAACCTGCAATGCTCATTTGCTTATTATAAAAAGGCTATCCCTAATTCTCCACATCCCTTTGCCCACGCTCAAAGACAAATTATCATTTTTCCACAATCCCCATGGTCCTCATCTTAAGCCAGTTAGTGGCATAATAACTCCATATCTCAATTTTTCCAATCCCTCAGATCATTAAGTGAACTACAAATATCCAGTATGCTATGTCTATGTTTCCGATCCATACCACGACTCTTGAATTGAGGGAAAGCGAAACTTACTTAACTACACTGTCGCCAAAGAAGCACAATAACACAAGCACTATTCACAAATTGGTATATGATACACAAGCTAGAGACAAGCGCCTCTTCCTCTTGTCAAGCTTCATGCAGCCCTTTGCTATCCTTGTTGCCTTATTCCCAGATTTGTAAGGCACACTAGCACTCATCAAATAAAGAGCCGCACCGCAAAGTCCTCCGTGCTTTTGCACTACAACAAACTACTCTTTTTCTTATATCTTGGATGTTTCCGGACCTCCATGCATTTTGCAAGACAACCGCAACATCTTTCAAGCATCGGTTTCCAGCTAGAAACTTCTGAGACATAATATTCCGTAAAAGCAGACCAAAACAAATCATGCCAAAATGATCCATAAGATCCGGATGCGGTTTGCCAATCATGGCCGTGAATGACAAAGTAAATAAGGTTGAGAACCAAACATAGAAGAAAAATGGAGGCCTCAAATATCCAAGTCCGGTTGACAAAGAGATCCCTTCTATAAGGGCCTTAAAAGTGTCACAAATGCAAGGAATATAAGAAAAAACGTTGAGCTAGCAAGAAAAGTGTACCGTGTTTATCAAAAGATCTTTGCCATAATCTTCATCCAAAAGATCTTTGCCATAATCACTGAAGGTCCTCAAAACTACCAAAATTTATCTTGAAGAGCGAGGAAGCGAGGATATCTTAAAAGCTCGCATTTCGCAGCTGTGACTTGATTGAATACCATTCTTCCTCTGTCATAAATTAAGGTCGAAAATCTTTAAAAATTCTTGTTTCTCGTCCCAAATTATCCAGGATTGCTCTTTGTGTATCTATTTGGGCATGTTGCAAATAGATCCAAACTGACTCGACGGCCTTGCAGATCTTTAGAGGTCATTAAAATGATCCTTCTTAGGTTAAACACTAAAATAGTGATGCTTGAATTCTTACTTATCCAAAGCAGGAAATGCCACCATAGCCGAGGAGGAGACAAAACAAGCTAGCCATGGAAACCACGCCCAAGCTGGCGCCCGATCAAACCTCACGGAAAATAGTTAGCGAAAATGAAGCAAGAAAAAACCCATTTCGGTACATTTGGGAAACGAGGCAAATGCCGGATCGTAGGAGTTGCATCATTCCCCGCATGGCCTCCATGCATCCAAACTTCCGGTTAGCGGTATGCCAAAGAAATTACCTCGGCAAAGGGATGACCTAACATTTCTGACATACAACGGGTTTTTAGTAGTTTTGGCATATTCTAGGTATATGCTAGCATATACCATGAATATGCCAAAACCCATTATAAACAAGGGATTGCCCCCTAGGGGCAACCCAAAAAGAAAAAAAAAAGAAAACACAAGCATGTGCATACACATCTAGTTTTTAGATACAATGGAAATTTTCTGAAGAGGATAGTGCTCATGAAATACCATACCTTAGAGCTTGATAGCAGAAAAAGGGAAGGTTTTGTTGCATAGGCTATTAAGTAGTAGCGATGGGAGCAGCTAAAACACACACTTGACGTGGCACGCTATCTCACCACCCAACCACGAGCCCTCAGCTATGACACAGCTGCCCCAGAGCTCTCCCCCGAGCTACTATATAGCATGCACGCCCCTTTGGTCCATCTTTGGACCAAAGCCCTCTTTGGACCATAAGCCCCTTTTGGACTAAAGGCCTCTTTTGGCCTAAAAGCCATCTTTGGACTCACGTCCCTTAGCATATAGCATTCCCCCTCTTGACATTGCGGCATATATCCCTCCTGCTGCCGCAAAAGGGTATCTAAATACCTTTAGCCATCCGAGCATAATCCTTCCTTAGCCCTCGCTAGGCCGGCTAGTAGAAGTCAGGCTTGGACTTCCTCTTTGTCCCTCGGCTTCCTTTGCTTTCCGATCTTTATATTCTCTAAGAATATCCGGATAAGCTTCTAAAAACATTGCCCACGCACCCATGAAGCGTCCTCCAAAGGTTTGTGAGCAAACTTAACCAAATATTGTCTTGAACCACTAGTGGATTTATCCGCCAAAATTGTTTCAGGCTCTAGAACTTCGGAATCATCAATCAATTCTGGCTCAGTTAACCTCCCAAGTTGAGGTAACTCCTTACCATGATAAGCCTTTAGGAATGAAACATTCACTACATCATGCATTTTCCAACCTTGAGGCAATCTTAATTGATATGCATTCTCATTGACCACTTTAATAACTTGAAATGGTCCATGGAACGGGGTGCCAACTTAAGATCCTTCTTATGCCAAGATCTTTCTTAAAGTGGCCTTTATGGATCCTCATCCATACCCAATCTCCTTCCTTAAAAACCATTGGTTGCCGCAACTTAGATGATTTATTTGCAAAAGATGCTTGAGCATCTCGAATACGAGCTTGAAGCAAGTCTATGAGATCCTTATGCTCAATAACCAAATCATCGGTTACTGAACATCTTCACACACTCGAAAGAGTGGCTCCCGCACAGGCTGACCATAGACCGCCTGAAAAGGAGTCACCTTTATGGTAGACTGATAGGTATTATTATACACAAATTCAGCAATAGGCAAATACTCTTCCCAATGACCTTGATGTTCATTGACAAACCCCCTTAAGATGGAACAAATAACTTTATTGACCACCTCGGATTGTCCATCAGTTTGGGTGAAAAGCGAGTGGAGAACCTCAACTCGTCCCCAATTGCATAAATAATGCCTTCCGAATTTACTAGTAAACTTTGTATCACGATCGGATACAATAATCTTTGGCAAACCATGTAGCCTAAATATCTCTTTGATAAAGAGCGTAGCCGCACTATAAGCCGTCAACTTATCCGAACAAGGAATAAAATGAGCGTGCTTAGTTAAACAATCAACAATTGTCCAAATGACGGTTGTTCTTTGAGAACCGGGAGGAAGACCAACAATAAAATCCATAGTGATCTGTTCCCACTTTGCCTCCGGAATAGGCAAGGATAAAGGAACACCATGAGGTTTCTTGTTCTTTCTTTATCCGATTGACAAGTAACACAATGCCAATATGAACCAAAACATCTCTCCGCAATCCGGGCCAAATAAAGTATAGTTCAAGCTTTGCCAAAGTTGCCCCCCACGCCACGATGACCCGCAAAGAGGTGCATCATGGACTTCTTTAAGAATAAGTGACCGAAAAGTTCCGCACAATGCATAGCTTTGGACCTTTATACAAGAACCCATTAACGATCTTATATCCATATGCATTGCCACTTTGAGCTAACAACCAAATATCTTTATAATCAAGGTCGGTGGCATACAATGGCTTCATTTCCTCCAAATGGTTGGATTGTGCTATAGAAAGAGAACAAACCGCATAAGCGTCTACTTAAAGCATCAGCTACAACATTCTTTTACCGTGACGATAATCCATCGAGAAATCATATTGCTGCATAAAAGCAACCCATTTCAACCGCCTTTTCCGATAATGTTTTCACGGAAACAATGTGCCTAATGCTTTGGTGGTCATCAAAATATGAACCGTTGACCCTATAAGATAGTGTCGCCACACTTTCAAAGCATGAATGACAAACCGAGAAATTCCTTATCATAAACACTATATCTACTTTTCCGTGTCGGAAAACTTTTCGACTTTCATAAGCAATAGGATGACCATCCTGCATCAAAACCGCTACCAAAGCCCACACCACTTGCATCAACACATAACAAGAAAGGTAGACCAAACTTTGGCAAACGCAGTAAGGAGGATTAACCATGGCATCCTTTAAAACTTGGAAAACAAACCGATGATTAAGATTCCATTGAAAGGAACATCTTTTCAGTAGCAACAAATATAAATGAAGCTAAACGAGCAAAAATTCTGTACAAACTTCCTATAATAACCGCAGATAAGCCCAAAAGGAACGCGAATGCAAAGAATCAAGTAGGTAAAGCCAATCCACAATTGCTTGTACCTTCATGGGATCAACTTTAAGACCCAACAAGCAAAACAATATGACCCAAATATTCAATTTCCGATTGGAAAAATATACTTTTCTTAGGATTAAGAGTAATAGACTCCGCCCTTAACCGAAAACGGAAAACCTCTCGCATGAAATGCAAGTAATGATCTTCCTCGGACTTACTAAAACTAATATGTCATCAAAGAACACGACAACATAAACACCATGCACATCTTCAAATATTAAGCCCCATTAGCCTCGCATAAAAGAAGCCGGGCGATTTGTAAGTCCAAATGGCATGACTAAAAACTCATAATGTCCAAAGGTTGTCCTAAACGCAGTCTTGTGAACATCTTAAGCGCAACCTTAAGTTGCCAATACCACGACTTAAGATCAAGACGGCTAAAACCGTGGCACCTTGGAGTTGATCAAACAAATCATCCGCCCTTGGTATAGGAAACCGATTCTTTATGGTTATCTTATTCAAAGCGCGATAATCTATACACATGCGCCAGGAATTATCTTTTTTCTTAACCAACAAGACAGGAGCACCAAAAGGTGAAGAACTATGGCGGATCAATCCAGCTTGAAGCAACTCATCAAGCTGGCGCCTAATCTCAACTTGTTGGCCATGCATTCTCCGATAAGGAGCTTGATTAGGAGGTTCTTTTCCAACAAGAAGATCAATCTTGTGGTCCTCTATACATTCGTAATGCAATGTTGGTGACTTTTCCTTGAAAAGATACCATCACAAGATTGCAAAAAGACAGATTAACGCTCATTCAATGGAGATGCACTAGACTTGGGATGCAAAACTACCAAATACACAGAATGAGTTTGCATTGCGAACCATGTAGATTAGTGAACTATTGGAATAGGTATAAAATAAAATTGTAGCCAATGTAAGGGTCTCTCCCTCGCTTGCCAAAGCGAACCTAAGGGTACCAGTAACCCAATCAAGTAAATGGTGAAACACACACCAGAGGAAGACTGCCTTGCATTACATGACGAAGTAGAATACCAATATATCCTACAACAACTAAATCCTACTCACTTTGAAGATATTTTGGATCTAAGAAATAACATAGACAACCCAAAACCCAAATCTTCCACTTAGCCATGACCAAAAGGATTCCATGTTGCGTCTTCCATCATGCACAACCTAATGCCAGAACCCCATTCTCATGTTACTCTTTGTCCCATTTGTCCTTTAGAATAGACATACACATGTTCTATACGTCAAAAGGGAACATCAAAGAAAACATGAGTATCTTTGGTGTGAAAAGATAGTCCAAAAAAAACATTGGTACCAACTATGATGTCCAACAATAAGCATGGCCTCTTTGGTTGTACTTCAACCAATATGCTTAACCTTAACATACACGTGAACTCTTACGGCAAGTTCTCCTTGAAAACTTTAAGCATTCACATAAATATATCCTTGGCCTAGACCATTCCTTATGAATTAGTCTACCACTTTGCCACATAAAAAAAAAAATATATATATATACAAGCCCGTAGGGTTGTTCTATGCAATAAAGGCTTCCTTTTTGCCACTAGCAAAAGGAATACGTGCCCTTATTGGCTTTCTATGCAAGACTTCCTCGATCGTTGCATCTTTATGTCATGACTTTGTAATTTTCATGGCACACTTATCCTAGAGTTATCTTCATGTCTTCTTGATGTAGAGTTGTCCTTGGCATAGGCTAAAAGAGCGAATTAGTCTATCCTTGGCCTTTGCTTTTCGACATCAAGATCCTTGAGATTATTGTCTTCTTAAAGATATTTTCCTAAGGTCATGAACCAACGTGTATATCTTAAGAACTTATAAGACAAAACCTCATTACTATACATCCATAGCGCTATGCTTGCTAAGGCCAGAACCCAAGCTACAAAGCATAGTCTAGCTATTGCAGAATCGTTGGGATCTTACATCCATAGCTCCATGCTTGCCAAGGCAATAGCCCAAGTTACAAAGCACAACCTAGCCATACTAGAACTAGATTGTTGGGCAAAACACAAGTCTGGATGTAAGCACAATCCCCACCTCTCATGGAAACAAGAGGCACCCACCGAAACCTGAAGCTCTGATACCACTAAAACAGACACTTGACGTGGCACGCTATCTCACCACCCAACCACGAGCCCTCGCCTACTATACATACTGCCCAGGAGAGCTCTCCCGAGCTACTACTATATAGCACGCTTTTGACCGCCCTTTGACCCATCTTTGGACTAAAGGCCCTCTTTTGGCCTAAAAGCCATCTTTGGACTCCACGTCCTTAGCATATAGCAGCAGCAGAGCAGGAAGCTGAGAGAAAGCCATGCTTTGGCATTTCCTGTTACAAATCCGCACAAAAGCGATCTACACCATTATTTCTCTCTGCAGCTTTGGTACTGATAGCAGCAATCTTTACGGCTTCATTCCTTGCCAGATCTGCCCAGAACGCTCCAAAAAATCTCGCAGCCCCCAAATACTTTGAAGAATCCGAGCATGGCAGTTCCGGCCGTACCGCCTTCCATTTCCAGCCCCAAAAAAACTGGATGAATGATCCAAATGGACCCATGTTCTACAGCGGATTTTACCATTTGTTCTACCAATACAACCAGCATGCAGCGATCTGGGGCAATATAAGCTGGGGCCATGCCGTTTCCGAGGATTTAATCAATTGGGTTTTTCTTAACCCTGCTCTGCAGCCTGATGAATGGTATGACATACAGGGGGTATGGTCTGGATCTGTCACCATGGTAGATGGAAAACCTGTTGCTCTCTACACAGGGATTTTAAATGATGCTTATGAAGAGGTTCAGAACTTGGCCTTGCCCTCGAATCTGTCGGATCCATTTCTGCAGATTTGGAAAAAAGGGGATCAGAATCCTGTCTTAAGACGCCCCAAGGGATTTAAAGAATTTCGAGATCCTTCTACTGCTTGGAAAGGAAAAGATGGTTCATGGAGAATGCTAATTGGTTCTCAGATTAACGGAAATGGAGTAGCTCTTTTATACAGAAGCTCAGATTTTATAAACTGGGAACTTTCGGATCTGCCCCTTTATTCTGTTTCGGAAGATGGCATGTGGGAATGTCCTGATTTTTTCCCTGTTTCTTTGAACTCAAAAACAGGGTTAGATTATACATTAGAGCATGGAAATAGTGCAAAATATATTCTGAAGTTAAGCTTGTTTGATAGACAGGTTGATACATTTAAAATAGGGAGTTATGATCTCGATACTGATACATTCGTTCCAGATGATAGCAGTGCGGAATTTCTTGTGGATTATGGCAGATTTTATGCTTCTAAAAGCTTCTACGATGAGAAAAAACAGAGGAGAATCTTGTGGGGCTGGATTAGTGAATCTACAAGTATTGAGGAAAACATTGCAAAGGGATGGGCTTCTATTCAATCAATTCCAAGGCAAATATGGTTTGATTTTGGGAAGCAGATGCTTTTACAATGGCCAATTGAAGAGGTCGAAACACTGAGAAAAGAAACAGGCTTCTTTTTATCAGATTTCAAGCTGAAACAAGGGGCTAGATTCAAATTTGAGAGTGGTAGAGGTCTTCAGCTTGATATTGAAGCCTATTTTCAAATACCCAACATGGATTTGCTGGAGTTCGAAGAAGAAAAGACATTTGAAAATGGAAGTGATGCCTGCAAGAAAAGCACAGGGCCAGCATTTGGGCTGCTGCTACTTGCATCAGAAGATCTGCAAGAGTACACTTCTGTTTTTTACAGGTTGACCAAGTCTTCTTCAGGAGTTAGGGTTCTTCTTTGCAGTGATCCTGGCAGGTCTAGTTTGGGAAAAGATTCGAGAGAGAAAAGATGTATGGAAGTTTTTTGAAGATTGGAAATGAAAATGAAAAAACATGTTGCATTTGAGAGTGCTGGTGGATCACTCAGTAGTGGAATGTTTTGCACAGGGTGGCAGTACTGTTATGACATCTAGAGCTTATCCAACATTTGCATCTGTCCAAAAACAGGCCCATGCCTTTGCATTCAACAATGCCTCCACTGCCATCATCCTTGTTAATATTTCTGTGTGGGAGATGCAAAATTCTATCTTTATGAATTATAATAATATTGTGGATTGAATTAATTGAAGAGTATATCCTTGAGGAGATTCATCGCCAATATTTTTCCAACGACCAATGCACTCTCACCCATGCTTAGCCTATGGCACATAAAGTTTGAATATATACTTGTTATACACAAGTTACATATGCACATAAGCACACGAGTAACTTAAATTTCTTTAATTTGCGTGTCGACAAAGTTATGGGTAAGCATCGGCACCAGGGTTCAAAATTAGAATTTTCCATAACTAGTAAAAATGCCTGCTTATATTTAAGGCTACCGAAAATACATGAATTTATAGTGTAATTTCCTGGAAATCCTTAGAAAATATTACGAAAATGACCTGAAAAAATGCCGGGAATTTTTTTTGGTTATCAGAAATTTTTTGGCATTGCCAGATTTTTGAAGGACGAATCCCCCCAATTTTGAACCATGATCAGCACATATTGGTTTGTTGTGTTTATATGTCCATGAAGGATCGCCTCTACACCAAAGATTCTGGTGTAGAAACACTGCCAACATCGTTATGTGAATGTAAGGTAAATGGCATTCTGGATGGGTGAAATCAGGTAGAATGTAAGGTAAAAGAGGTAGAATGCAAAGTAGAAACCAAGAATGCAAGGTAGAATGTCGTTGTAAAATTCGTTCGCCATTTTTGTTTCAGAGATAAATATTCAGTGAAGGAATTGGTGCCACATGGCGCGCGATCATTGGCTCCCTGGCTAGAATGCCTTTTACCTTACCTTTATGTTGCCTAAATGTTGGAAATATGTTTTCATCCTCCCTTTTGGTTTTGGTTCTGACAGCTTCTTTTGTAAGCTAAGTTAAGGTAAGCATTGTTACACTGTACCATATCTTGGCAAAAACCACAGGGACATATTATGGCTCCTTATCGGACTCTCTAGTGTAAAGGGTTGTTTTTTGGTTATCATTATTGGTGTAGGCTGATATTTAGTTATCAGTACAAGAGGCACCTTATACCTCCTCAACTAGTTGATATACGTGCCCCCGCCTCTTGCATTTGCTTCAATTATGCTAGATCTGCTGAATATACACAGACTTTAGGCCCTGTGCTTGAAGGCATTTTCGATTACCCAACTCTTCAAGAGCGTAATGCTGCATTTGCTAAGACTTTGCTTACTTCTACTTCGTCGTGCTTTGATACTCGCGCTTTTTTTTTGCTCATGCTAGTAGAAAATACTTTCCTGAAAATGCATGGTTTGACGTTGACTGCAAACAGCTTAAAAAACAGTTGCTCATGATAAATATTGTACTTAGAAGAAACTCAAGCTCTTAGCCCATATTACTAAGAAAAAGTTCACATCATAAGTAGAATATACTAATGTACGTGCTATAGGACAGCGTGCTTTCATCTGGGGCCATTCTACAATAGATCGTATGTTTACATTGCGTATACTTATTGCACATAGCCGAAGCTTGAAACAAACCTCTATATATACTTTGTGGATTTTACTTCTGTTATTATGCTATATATTTTGGCAAAAATTGCAAGCGCTTAAGGCTCCACAAGATCTTTAAAACAATTTATAGGGATTGACCAATTTGGCGTTTCTTTCATGCTGTGGCATTTCCTTTCTCGATCTTCCCTCTTCTTCTTTGGCAATAATCCTTTGACCTTCGCCCTCGATCCCGTTTTGATAAGGAAGTTTTCTTCTATTTGGGAGGTTTTTGTCGTTTTCATGCGAGCCCCATTTTAGAATCCCATCAATTTGAGTTCTCGGATCGAGATTCTAGAGGGGATGAGCATGCATGTCTCGCATGCATGCCGCATGCTTTCTCTAGTTGGGAGATCGCTATATTAGGCGAGGTTCTTCATCAACGCCTCATCGGCGCTTCCTCTTCTCTCTCAGCAGTACCTTATTCTTTATTCTTTGAAACCCACCCTTCCCCCTTTAATTGTTTAATGTATTTATCGCCTAGCACGCATGACCAACCCCTCTATTTGAAGAGGTTTTTCTTTTATTGTCGCGTGGCACGCGTGATCAGTCCCTCCACTTTGGGAGGTTTGTTTTTCCACATTTGTTCTAGTGTTGGTGATGTGCAGTGGGTTGGCAAGCGATCGCGACCGACTTCTCCATTCATGGGTTTTTTTGGAGCGAATTTTCAACCTTACGTTTGTCCAAGCCTCTTGTCAAAGGTTTATCACTAGGGTTTTTCCTCAAAAACCTGAAAGGGCGGGGTTTTTTAATCCTGGTGATAAGCTTTCAGTAGGTACACAAACCAAACATCTATTAGCATTGTATTTTCTGGGGTCCAAGTTGTATAATTGAACATTCCCTTTATTTTTCTTCGTGGGTAGTTCGCATGTGTGCGGCTACCCTCTATCCACCATTGTAGAAAAACTGTTGAGATGAATGAGAAACCTATCTATCTAGCTAGGCTTTTCATTCATCTCAGCAGTTTTTCTACAATGGTATAGAGTGGGTAGCTGCACATCACAGGCTACTCAAAAAATAAAAAATATAGGGAATATCCAGTTATGACACTTGGACCCCAAATGAAATTGTGTGCTACAGATGTTGGCCAGTGTACCTGCCGAGAGCTTATCGCCGGGATTAAAAAGCACCGCCCTTTCGAGTTTTCGAGGAAAAACCCTGGCGATAAAATCTCGGCAAGGGGCTTGGACAATGCAAGGCTGCTAAATGTTCCCACAAAATAACCCACGCTCCACAGAGAATACCGAAGTCGCGCATCACCCCTGGACTTGGCATCATCAACAAAAAAAAACCAATAGAGAAAAAACCTCAAAAAAGCCAGGGGCTAGTCATGCGTGCCACGCGATAAAAAAACAACATTTATACTTCGAAAGGTAAGGGGCTGGTCACACGTGTCACGCGACAAAAATGACATTCTGATAAAATGCACATTAAGGGGAGGGAGGGTGGGAGTCAAGGAACTGCTAAGAGAGGAGAAAAGGCTAATGAGAAGTCGATGAAGAACTTGCAGGAAATAGCGATTCCCAAATGAACCAAAGCCCCAGAAAATGCATGCAATGCATGCATGCATGGGAGAGATGCATGCTCGCCCATTCGAGAATACCGGTCCGATGGCTCGGATCGATGGCATTCTTGAATAAGGGCTCGCATGGAAACAGACAAAAGCTCCCGACAAAAAGAGAACTTCCTTATCAAAATGGGATCGAGGTCGAAGTTGAGGATGGCCAAAAAAGAGACAAGATCAGGGAAGAACATGTCACAACATGGAAAAGGATGCCAAACTGTCAAACCAAGCAGGGAGAAGCCCATCCTCTGCCTGGTATCAAAGAAATAGAGTCAAGGGAACTGTTGAGAGAGGAGAATTATTATATAATTGCTCTAAGGAATGACCTTAGCCAATGTGCATATTTACCATTCGAAAGTGTCAACATGAGTATTCAATGAGGCCTTTGGTTGCATATTGATGTTGAGAAGTGGCAACATAGCCAACTTAAGAGTCTAATTCTAAAAGATAAGGATTCTTGAAAAAACGATATTAATGTTATGTATAGAGTTAATTGCATTGGATTAGAACATAGATGTGGTTATATATTAAATGATTCTTAAATGGTTATGCAAGATGGGATTACAAGATAACCTTGTAATGCAGATCAAGCTTTGGCTCTAATTTGTTGGCCACCACTGTAACCGGGCGGCCTCCTCTGGTGGAGGAAGACACGGATCCTCCGCAGGAAGCCACGGATTCTGACCGTGCTGGCTGCGAAGGAGCAGGCACAATGGCCGGGATAGTGTTCCTGCGGAGTGTAGTCTTGAACTTGGCCATGGCGGAAGTGAAGGAGATGGACGGAATGGGGAAGGAGTGAAGGAGATGGCGGAATAGACGATGGGGACGGAATGAAGCTGCAGGGCAGAATTTTGAAACTAATCAGGCGGGGGCCATCTTGAGCTCTATATGGAGGTCGTCCTCGCAGGCATACATCTTCATTTTGAGGAGTCGCTCCTCGTCATCATAACCTGCATGCACCCACTCGAGCACCCGCAACGAAGCGACAGCTTGATGATCCATGATGAGCTTCTCCACCTCATTAGAATTCTTCTTCTCGATAGCCACTCTATTCCTATACTTCCAAATGATCCAGCAAGACAGAGCTCTGGTTGTGTTAAATATTTTGGATTCATCATCTAAGAATTGTCTCAGGCAATCTGGAGCACCTTCATTAAGCTGCAAGGTCCATGTCTAGAAGTCCTCCAGCTAGGGACATTCCAAGACATGATTTGATGTCTCTTTACTGCCACATCCCATAAGACACTCAGTACTTGTTGCAGCATCATATTTACATCGAAGGAGTTGGCATGCAGACTTTAATGCAAGATCAATCATCTAAAAACCTTTATCTTATTTGCCATGATGTTTTGCATCCTTTAGAATAGGCAGCTACCAGTTGATCTTCCTCACAATGCCACAGGGCATTGGCTCTGGAAGGTTAGAACTCATTAGCCCTTTGTAGATATCCTTGACCATATACACTTCCTTTTGATTAAGAGCCCAGTTGTTGAACATTTGTGCCAGTTCTTGATGTTGACTAAAGATGTTCATGTGATCTAAAAAGATCTGTTTATCAATAGCTAAACCTTTGGTTTTCTCTTGACTTTCTTCCCGTTTTAACCACTATTCGCCTGTCTCAGATCCTCAATTTTCCAAATCCCATCCCTATACTGTTGCACATTTCTGTGGGTGCTTGAATGCCAAGCATCCAATTCTTTCTGGAGCAAAGATGGAGTGTCAAAACGTGTTTATATTCTTGCATCTAGCATTTACCTCTGGAGGTCTATAGCATAAGGATGCTTCATTCCAAGCCTCCATCATTCTTTTGATTATACTTGAGGTACATGAACATGGAGAGAATTTGGAAAAAAGCAGAGTCTGGTAGCTAATGCCACTGGTAGCTGATGCCTAAGAGTAGGTGAACAATTATAAGAAGCTAGTCAAGCACAAGAAACGAAATTGATTGTGTATACAACATCAAAAAACAGAGAGTTAAGATTGCAATGCATCCAAAGCAATTTTGGAAGCATCTTGCAAATGTGATGGGGGTTGAAAACGTCACAAGAGAGGATTTATTGAGCTAGATTGCAGAATTATATCATGTCCCATATTGTAGTGGCATGTCTTCGGATCAAGCGCTCTGTGCCACTCTTTACAATGTCTGAACTTGATCACGCATTACATGGGCTCTTGAATGGTAAGGCTTTTTAAAGAGGTTAGTGTGGATTGCGGCATTCTCGACTCGCGGGTCGAGAATCCAGCCTCGATTTGCAAATCATGGATGCCTCGACTCAAACTAGACCTCTCCCCTTTGAGGATTCGAGGGAGAGGTATCCAGTCTAGGTAGATGCACCTTCGACTAGCCAGCCGAGAATAGGCAGTCTCGACTCGCAAGTATAGGTTGCTATGGGGGTTAGTGTGGGTCGAGAATCTAGTCAAAGGTTGGCATTCTCGACTTGTGAGCTGAGAATGTCACCACCAAGATTGAGCCCCTACACTCTTTCGGTCCTAGAGTGCAGGGATTCAGTCTAAAAGGGTATGGAAGAGGGATCTACTAGTGAGATATCTCGACTCGCGAGTCGAGAATAAATCGAGGGACAAGACAAGGAAGGGTGAGGAAGAGCGATTTAGTATGGGTATCAATGGAGGCTTTCTCGACTAGTCAAGAATAGTTCTAGACTCGCGGATGAGTACACAACTCGGACTGAGGCATTCCCGACTTGCAAGTCAGGAATGACACAATCCAGACTGAGGGAAATGCAATCATGACGCAAAACCTGCAAGGCATGACATAATTTGGGTTAGCTAGGTTTGATATTCCAATTTCCCTAGCTGGGTTAGCTTCTAATTTCTTTAGTATGTTTGCAGACAATCCAATGCTCTGTAAACATACAATCGGTCTTTTCTATGCAATTATAGAAATTAATTCCTCTTTTTATCTCTTTGTGGGTGATTCCTAATCGGTATTTTTAGTCTCTTAGGCTTATTCAGGGCTCTGGGTAAATAAAAACAATGATCAAATCCCATTTGAACAGAGTTCTTGAATCTGGAAGAACCTAAAAATAATAATCCTAAACTGGAAAAAGGTCAAAAAAGGGCCCTACCTTGCGGATTGGAACGAAAAAGAAGCCGCTTCTATAGCTGATTTATTCTATTCTATTCTATTCTATTCTACTCTCTAAACAGGAACTTGCAAATCGAGAATATGGGTTTATCGGGTTAGAAACAGTGTAAGGGGTTAGTGCGATCCTGCAAATAGTGTAAAAACAATACAGAACTAAGAACACAGATTACGAGAGCAGAAACAGAAATTTTATAGCGCAAAGACTTACTAAAGAGCCATCACTTTCTTCTCAAGCTGTAATGGCCCTTTGAGGATAAGGATTCAGGGAAGACTTCGACACTGGATGCGCCCCGATCAATAGACCATGCCACCGTCGTATACGAAGAAGAAGCTTGCAATATCATTTGATCGGCCTTCAAAGAACGGAAGAACAGAAGAAGGCGCGACTCGAAGAAGCGGTCGAGTCGAAGAACGAGTAAAATGTCCCTAAAAATGGCGAGTTATTTTGGGGGGGGGGGCTTTTCGATTTGGGAGATAAATCGTTGTGAATAATATGGCGAGCGTACGATCTGACCACACGCCACTTCAACACACGTGCTCAACAGCCACCATATGGACTGCTAATTTATAACGTAGGGAAAAAATGTTTTTATTGTTAAGTTATAATGCAATGTTATAAGTTATTATAAGTAATATTATTGTTAAGTTATAATGTTAACTTGAAAATAATGTTGAGTTATATGGTACATGTTAAGTTCTATGGTAGATGTTTATTTTTGGAAATAAGGTTGAGTTTTATAATGCAATGGTTTTAAGTTCTATGTTAAATGTCCGTGCAATTAATTTTGCTAATTGTTAAATGTTAATGCAATGCTTTTCTTGAAACGTTGATTGTTTTATTAATTCAGAAGTGCATTTTTAATATGTACTAGGAATTTGTTCTCAATAGGGAACGACTTCAACTGAAATTGAGAGAAGCAAGGCAAGTGTGAAACAAGCCCTAGGCTCCAATGGAGGAAGATGGAATGCTATATGATGCACCTGTGCACCGTGATAGTCTTTACAGAGAGTATCATGACCACGGTGGATCTATCTGATAGTGTCAATGATCAAAGTCTTGGGGATGACCATCTAGGTGTTGGCATTGGAAGGCTGCTTATCGAAGTTAATACCATCATGTCCTAAGGGAGATCCAGTGATTGCATTGTATGCTCTGGGCTGCTCGAGTCTTAAACTCAGCTAAGATGGCCAATTAGATACATTACTCACAAAGACGGGAAGAATCGAAAAGCCCCAACTTAGGAAGATACCTTGAAGCCCCACCAAGGTCATGTGGAAGACTTGGTGATGGTTGAGCATCCATTAAGGAAAAGGCGCTACGTGTTTCATAAAAGGCAACCAAAGGTATCCAAGAGGGCAGTCAGAGGACAAGAGTATTGAAATCTCAATTGCACGATATAATAGAGCGTGGATGACCTTGTTGAAATAAGATCCCAGTGCATAGGACAATACATGTATATTACTTTATCAATTGAAGGGCCTGAGAGTATGTATGAGAGCACTAAGATGGATTATTGGATTGAGCAAGACATCATTTTACAGATACTGGGAACAGGTCAAAAGATGGTATGGCAATACACTCACTTTGATACCTAGAGCAAACTTTTTGAGGGCCATTGCAGTCTTTGAAAGCTTTGTAAGATACATGTTCCAATCTATGCTCCATAAGTCCGAAGTGAACGAGCTCGGTGTTAAAGAAGTGCAAATAGTATTGCCACAATATTACATCCAGAAAGAATGCCTCAAAGAGATCAATGCAATTCTAGAAGCAATGCATGTGTCTTGCAACCAATGCCTTCTCAAAGTGCATACCTGTATTCAGCTAAAGGATACACTTGCATCAACTGCAATAGAGAAAGAAAGGATGGCAATCAGGGAGCAATTTGAAGATCATCAGATCATGCAGACAACTATTGTGATGTTCCAGCATAATATATGCTCCTAATACGTATATTATACTGCCACATCCCATGTACATGCCATAGATGACATGTACTTGAGAGCCAAAGAACGTTGCACCTAGGGGCCAAGAGTGCACCTAGGGGGGGCAACCTCGAATGTTGTGCATGTTAATAAAACATACACAACAAACCCCCTTGAACCCCATTTTCCAAATGGCATGAACCCATTTGGCCAAATGATTAACCTAACCTAAAAAGGGTCTATATAAGGGTTATAACACTAAACCCTAAACCCTTTTCCATTTTTGACATTTGGGTTTTCATAGAGCTCCTTTCCCAATCTCGCATTTAGGGTTCTCTTGAGCCATTTCGGCCAAGTCTGGACTTCAATTCGCATTCTTTGAGCTCAGAAGCCGGATTTGCACTGTGATTATCAATTCGCAGCCATCATCAACAAGATCAAGAGCATGGGCCAGGGGATCGGGGGGCGGGTCAAGGGGCAGTACCTAGTCATTCTGTTGTGCAAAGCCGTCTTTGGGCAAGGCATTAGGCTGGTTTAGTATGTTAGATCAACTCTAGAGGCCTTATAGATCCCGAGATCATAAGCCCTAACTATGAACCTAACTCTGTTATGTAGTTAGATAGATTAGATGATATTCTCTATTTCAGTTCTATGATGATGGATGTATTTCACTCTGTGACCTCCATGTACTGGGAAGGGGGGTAGAGACCTAGAGCTGTGTAGCAGATGATCCTAGGTAGCACCATTAGTTCCCAATTACATGCGGCCCGTGCACAGGAGCCCGCCTGGTTGTGGGTGAAGGGGCTAGGCCGGTTGATAAGGAGGAGCTTGTCTCATCATGGATTGACCCCTCTGGTAGTAAGGCCTATCGGGGATCTCTGTAGGCTAGGCTTAATGGCTTGCCACTGCGTGTGGGCAAGGCATGAGCTCGACACTCGTGGGGCGATGCGTCGCCTTCCAGTGAGTTAAGTCGAATAAGGGCAGTGGCCCTCTAGCGCTTTGTGATGAGCATGGATGCCTGCGGAGGGAAGGCAACTTTCCTCCCTGCCTCATCGGGGGCTTGGGAGATGCAACCCGAAGAGTAGCCCCTCGGCTATTCACCGGCGAGGGGCTACGGCGAGGTCCCAACACTTTTCAGCCTACTCTGCAAAGTGTGCACGGGAGGGGCGGATGGAGTGGACTACCCTCAGCCATGTTCTAGGCCAGCCAAATCCATTGCCATGTATTAAAGATGCATTAACCACGGAGGCCCGGCCGTCCGGTCCACCCCCTTGAGTGCGAGCCCGGGTAGGATTCCCCCTTTCTGTCATTGTTATGATTATGTTGTTATCTATGGTATATATGATATGTTCACCCTTCGAGGTGATTGTACTGATATGTTATGTTGTGTGCTCATGTTTATTCGCGCTTCCGCAGCTAGGTCGACTCGATGGGAGACGGGTGAATGACACATCCACTCTTCCCTTGCTAGCTCATTCCACTGGGAGTGGAGTCAGGTGGATGGCCCCTGCCACTTTTAGGTGTTTCCAACCCGGGACATAGGGGCCGAGCGACATAGGACACCATCATCGGATGCGGACGACGGCGAAAGCGAGATTACATCCATGGTGAGTGTCACATTTTTGCAGCTATTGATACAGAAAATGCAAAAAGTCAGTACCAGATAATTTCAACAACTGGGAAAGCCAAAGAGAAATCCTTCATAGTGCTGATAGACACGGGCAGCAGTCACAATTTTGCGTCACCTAAGATGGTAAGCATGTTGAAGTTAAAGCCATTGAAGTCCAAGCCCAGGCCAGTTGTGTTAGCGAATGGGGCAGTCAGGCATACAGCGGGGAAGAGAATAAACTTCAATATAGACTTGCCAGGCATCAATATAGCCTTGGGAGCAGAAGTCGTGAATATAGGCAAGTATGACCTGATTATTGGAATGGAATACCTTGGGCCAGCAGGAGCACTCATCGATTGTGGGAAACGCAAGGTGACCTTAACAACCCCAGAAGGCAAGGTCATCGAGATAACAGGTAAGGAAGTAGCCCCAATCATGCAATGTATGAGTAGTGAAAAGTTGCTTAAGTGCATAAGGAAGCAGCAAGTAGCCTATCTACTTAAGCTTGAGCTCGAAGATCAAGAGCCGGAAGAAAGCAAAGAGGCCAAAGAGTTGAGTAAGCTCCCCAAGCCTATAGCAAAGTTGGTCAAGGAATTTCATGACTTGTTCCCAGATGAGATTAAGCAGCTTCTGCCCTATAGAGGAGTCGAGTGTGAAATAGCACTTGAACCAGGGACGAAGCCAATGTGACGTTCCATGTATTTATACGGTATACGTAACGTATTTATATGGTAATTATACGGTATACCTATAAATGTACTGACACGTCACCCGATAAAGGTACGCCATCATGGGGTATTGTAACATAGGGGGTTGACCTAGAAGGGATTAAATTAGCTAATTTAATCATTAAGGATAATAACCTATAATCTAGGGATTAATATTAAATGGGTTAATTAGACCAATAAATGCTTTGGGAAGGCGCCACCTGACCTAATTCGATTGGCCAGCATGGGGATTTCCAAATTGGGCTGTCAACCTGATCCCTATTGCTAATTGACTCCCAAAATTCGTCCAAGAAGGAGCAGGAGCTGAGCGCCTACCCCTGTCATGCTGAGCGCCACCAGACCAAGTACTTTTTACCTGTGTAGCTGAAGTTGAACACCAAGATCAAGAAGATGGAGATCCCCAACGACAATGGGTCGAGCCGAAACACAGGTGGGTGGCTAGTGTAGTTGTGAATTCTAGGATAAGCGCCCCTGTTGGGCACCTGTTTGGGTTGTTGGTCTATTCTCTCTTTGTGTTTACTCGTAGGAACTAACCCTTGATTGTAAAGGTAGGTTCTCTCTATATATTTCGATTAAGTTCTGCTTGTAATGGATGGATTGGTGGTTGTTAGCCTAGTGTTACTGGAAATGGGGAATTAAGGGGGGGTAGAGACCTGCGAGGCTATTTATTGTAGTATGCTCCTAGATAGAGCCCTGTATTATCCCGTTAGATGCGGCTTTGTGCACAAGAGCCCACCGGGTCATAGATGCTATAATCGGCTTAGCACCGGACAAGGAACACAGTGGTGAAGTGGAGGTGGGGTCTTGCACGAACATAAAAGGCTCACAGGACTCCTATAGCGAGCTAGACGATAGTTTGGTCACGTGAGGGCGGGTATGGGTCCGACACTCCCCGGGTGGGAAGGTGTGACCCGTATGGGGCACCTTGCACTTTGAGTAGATTTAGGGTGAGTAAGTCGGCAGGATGCGAGGGGTCGCTGATGCGCACGTATTCTCTAGCTTCGCCCATGGAGCCTTTGTGATTCTCGGAAGGGGCGCTTCCGACACGCCTCATCCCGGACGGGGCTTCATGAACCACTGGAGTAGGCTCCGGGGTGATGCCTCGAGCCCTGCGTCTCAGGAAGGCTATAGCGGCGCCATAGCGTGAATTGACCCATCGCAAAAGTGTGCACGGGAGGGGCGGATGGAGTGGACAACCCTAGCCAATGTTCTATGCCAGCCAGCGCCATGTCAAGATTATAATGGGCTGATCTCTTTGAGGCCTAGCCGTCGGTCGATCCTCTTTGGAGTCCGAAGGGGTAGAACCATGGGTTTGGGGTGTTTTCTTAGGTTTAGATGCATATTCTTTGCCGTTGGTATTTGGATGGATATCCCACCCTTCGAGGTGGTTATTTATATGTGATTTATGCGTGTGCTAACCCTTGTATTTCGCTTCCGCGGCGTAGGAGCCCCATTGAAGGCGTGGGCGAATGACCCTTTTCAGTGTCCTTCTTTCGGGCATCATTATTATAGATGGCCCGAAATAGGCGGAAGGGCCTGTTCATGGCGAGTTGGTCGCCATGGGAGGGGAAAGTCCCCGTATGTATGCGTCAGGGTCGTATATGTTCGTGGGGCGTCCGGTGGTATCGAGCATGGTTACGGGAAGCCAAACTATTGCACCGCCACATACTAACTTCGATAGATCGTTAGCTAGAGAGTGAGGATTTTGGAGTAGTATGAGTTTTTGGGTGGTGTAATGGATGCCGTCATGCTTGCTTTAACGTGGTCTAATTGTAATTAAGAGGGGTGTACCCGGTACCCAACCCTAACCCTAAGTGTGGCGGGGGTACGGTGTCGCTGGCGCCAGAGAAACCGGGGTAGGGGTGCCCCACCTAAATAAAAAACCCTAACCCTAAGTGGCGGGCACGGTACCGGGCCCCCGGGCGCCGTCGTGACGTCGAGGTAGGGGGTGCCCGCCACCTCGAAAAACGTGCTCCGCCACTTTTTCATAAAAAGTTGTTTTTAGGGTTAAAATTTTTAAAAAGTTAGTCAAAGGTAACTTTTCTTTCACTTTTTTTGGCCCTAGCGCTTCCTTGAGCTCGCCTAGCCGCCATAGCCGCCCGGTGGAAGCTTTCTCCGCCATAGCCGGACCTCGTCCCTCACCTTTCTCTCTCAGCTGCCCGCCCGCCCACCTAGTTCACGCCTTTTCAGGGATGGAGGAAGCCAAGCAAGTCTACTCGGCGTAAGCCTCGCTACTCAAGTCCCCTATAGAGTCTCGATGGCTCAAGCTGCGCCACGCCCAAACCCCTGCTTTGAGGAGGAGGCCAAAGCGAGGAGGAGCTCTTTGGAGTACTTTGTCAAAGCGCTTCTATGAAGGAGTTAGGATACCTTTTTCGCTCTTTTGCTATAACGGCCGCGGTACAAGCTTAATGCCATCCAAGAAGCATTAACCGTAGTTGAAGCGGGAAGATGGCGTCCAAAAGTATACGGTACTACTTTAAGGAAGGGGACCTGCCCGACCCCAATTTTTGGTCCGTTGGTTGTTTTTGGTTGTGCGGAAGTGTTGTTTTATGCCAAAAACAACAGCAAAATGGCCCCAAAAGTCCACATGGCCCGTTTATCCGGATTTGCACAAAGAGACAGTGGTTTTTTGGCAAAATTTTCCACGGTCGTCTTTTGGCAGAAAAATCCACGCGTAGAAAAAATTGGTATAGTTTTTGTGACTTTTTGTCAACGTGTTTTTTCCTTATTTGTTGTTTTTGTAAAACCATGGCGTTGTTTAGCTTTAAAATATCATCGCGTAGGTTTTAATTTTACTACACCTGAAAAACTAAATTACAACACTAGAAATAAAGAACTATAAAAAAGAACACGTAGGAAATTGAAAAATAATGTTTTCAAATGTTCTTTTTCTCAATATGGACACGTCGTTTCAAGTGTTGTTTTTGCAAAATTAGGAAAACCACGCATGGCCTTTTTTTTAATTTACGAAACACTACATGTGTTATTGAAATCTAGCTATTGTTTTCGTAAAATAAGGACATGTAAAAAATATAATAATATCGTAGAAAAAGCGTGAGTTTCTAGACCTAATGAGATATTGAGACATGGCATAGTTTTTAAATAAAAAACATTATTCTAGCCAATCAAATATAGACACGTGGCATACTTTTGAAATAATAAAGCATTATTATTACACGTAGGAAAAACAAGGTATTGTTTCTAATATATCTTCTAACAAATCAAATGTTGACACGTGGCACACATTATAAAAAAATTACTATAGGCCACAATTTAAAAGCTAATCTTCTTTTTATTTTGGTAAGGGGTTGGGGAAATGCCCTGTGATGGATGTAGACAGCGCATGGAACGCCATGCGGCGTTCCCTTCCCATTCTTGACTCGGTTGCGGGACTACGGTTTGCGGCATTGAATCGCAAATTTTGAATTCACCTAGAGCAATTCCATACGAAATCTTGGAGCAATTCGATCACGAAATCTTCCTTTTTCTCGCTCCATGCTCTCTGTTATTTTGGCGTCTCAAGGTTTTGGTGCCTTAGATCCATCTCAGGCGCCATTGGTGTGAGCTGCCGGATCCTCCATTACGCTTAGGATGAGCGAGAATCGATTTGTTTTAGTTTGTATTTTGAGAACAAAGAGTCGTTAAGGAGCTGATTAGTCCTTTGTTCTTTTTCGGTTTTTTGGTGGTCCCTCTGACTCCACCACAACTTCAGTTATACGGGAGAATCAACTTGTTTGCGAAGTTCGGTATTTTTTTCTATACAAGCTGCTTAGCCGAGGGTTCGTTTGTGCTTAAATCATAGGAATCTTCTTTTTAGAACAAAATGGCTTTTGGACCAACACACAATCCATCCATTACGGCAGCGATTTTTTGAGGAGCTGAGATTTTTTTTGCGATTATTTATTGATTTTGGGGCCGACCCGATCCCAAGCGAAATTTGGTACAACCCTAACCTTCAACTCTTTTTGAAGCTTGGCCGGGGTGTATGGGCGCTTGGAAAAGAGCTTATTAAAGCGACTAACGGGTCATTCATTTGCAAGAGCCATTGTTCGATTTGGGAAAGGCTAAGCAAAGGAGTCGTTGAAGCAAGTATAACCCTAACCCCAACACTTTTTAGAAGCTTCAGATTTATTGATGCTTGCAAAACAGCTTATGAAAATAGCTACTTCATAGATTTGCCCTTCTTTCTTTTTACAGGCACTATGGAGGTGAAGACGGAAGCTTCAAGCTAAGCACAAAGACAAAATTTGCAAGGAATAGTTGGGCTTCGCAGTTGGGGAGATAAAAGGCTGCCTGATGTTATTCATGAGATGAAATGGCCAAGCGAGAAATGTTCTTTACGTCAATATCTGATTCCCTTTGTTGGCCTCATTAATCTTCTAGGAGCTAGCATGGTTTTGCATAATGCTCTTTAATCCAAGTGGAATTTCGTGGCAGCAAATACTCTCCCAACTTCTTAATACTTTTCTTAGCATTGGAAGGAAAGGGCGTGTTTATCCCGGGTTTGGGTTTATCTTACCATGTTCTTCGGATCAACAATATGCATTCCTGCTGAGCTAACAAGTCTACCATGGAATCAACCATCAAAGGAAACGTCTCCATGGCTTGGTTCCGGCTATTGCAATATGTTTTTGCCTCATTAGAAATGGCATACCTATATTTTCAGCTGGTGGAAGCCAGATTTCTAGATATGCATAAGTGCAAGGACCAGTTCGACAAATCTACTGGCCCAGGTTATTTCTATGCTTTCGTTTCTTCGGATCAATTTCATCTCTTCTTCTTACTCATATTTCAGTTCTTAGTAACTCAATTCGCTCAGTAGAATAAGTTCCTTATTTTCTCATTCGTATTTGGGCAGGGTTTTTGATCCTTCAGGATGTTGAGTTGCCATGCTAGGACGGCTACAGATTATAGAACCTGCTACATGTTTGCCCCCTTTGACACCAATTAGATGCTTAGGACTATTGAGTCTGCACTTTAGATTGAGGGTATTAGAGCGAGGTAAGAACTTGGATTCCTTGCAATTTTTTATAGCACAGCAATTCAAAAATTTTAGTTTTCATTTCATTCATCATGATGCTGGTTGAAGTTATCTTCATGACGCTGCTGCTTGAATGCGTTCCAGAATCATTGCTAAGCTGTTGAATGGGTGTTTCAGATTCCTCATTTGAAATCGGCACAATACAGAAAGACCCACCTTCAAAGGCATAAGAAAACTATCAATAATGCATATGGGGAGTGCTGTCTGGTGGTGCAGTGAGACAAGGGTGAGTGATCTCTGTGTGCTTTGCTTCGTGGAGACTTTGTTTTTTCTGCAATTAGACCTGCTTGCTTCTGCAATATCATTAGAGCATTTTTGGTCGAAGATCAAAAAAATCGTGAAAAAGGTATTGAAGATTCAAAACACGAAATAAAAGCAGTCTGCTAAAACACAAGCTCAAATTCTCGCACATCTGGGAAGTTGAATTGTGTTTTGGCGCAACGAATTTTTTAGCAAATTCATTTTGAGTCGATTGCATTCTAAGGAATAGTTAATTGGCCTTTGCCTTTGTTTCCCATTACCTTGAACATTTTTTTTAGGAATTTTATTGGTCCAATATTGGTCTATGTAGGGCCGCCATGGTGATGGCATTTCCCACATGGCCTCTTTACGTGTTTCTTGCATATTGTAACACCCATGCTATCAGCTACTCAAAAAACATGGTTATGTGATTTGGGACAATACTATGTTCTGTAAGGACATCATTTGTAACCACGTTTGCTCATGGGCTGTGATCTTCAAAATTGTATAGAGTGTCAGTTTATTTCTAGAAAAGAAGCAGTTAAAGCATGAATAGGTTTCTTTTGAGCTTATGCAATATATGCTTGGACAATGCTAAAATCATGGAATGATGTAGACGGACGACGTTCAAGTGTGTTTCCCCATGTAAAACATATCTGCTGATTGGGAACATTTTTTATGTGTCATTGCATAAGAAGGTTGTGCCAAACTGTACATAAGAGGGTTACGCCAATTTATACATAAGAATCAGTTGCAATGACAATATACTTGCAGATCATATAGGGTTGAAACAGGGATATACAGTAATATGGACCAACAATTGCTATCACTAAAAAGTGCATGCACTGCAATTTTAGAAGAACTAGCCTGTTTGCCAAGTTTATTTAGTTTAATCAGAAAATCAAATGGACAAGAGAACTTAGATGTTAGGCTCAAAATGATGCAATGTAGGGCTCAAAATGATGCAACATAGTGAAAGGAATTTTATTGAAATTACTACCAAATTACACATGTTTTTAATCATATAAAAGCAATACTACTTCCACATGCATGTGATTTCAACAAAAGTCCATTTTACATAATACATGATTGTAAAATCTAAATATACAGAATAAATTGCTGAACCCAGTTTTCTACTTGCAAAAGGTAATATCAGCTCTAATTCGTTCTTGGAGTTCCTATTTGTTCACGCTGTCTTGGAATATTGGAAGAGAAGACATTGGAATAGTGGCAAATGCGCTTATTAGATCTGTTTTGCACTTGCAAAATGTATATATCTTTTGTACTTAACATTATAGTATATTATTCACATGCATTCTCTAATTCTTTTGTAAAGAATGCATCTGGGGCAAAATGAGAACCAATTTGAAGGATAGTTGGGAATATTTCCATCTCTAATTTTTACATCATAGTCTTGAATGTTCAAACGCCATTAACTATTTTTTGTTTGTTTGCGCATTGGGGATATATTGGCACTCTAGAATCTTCCGCTATATCTATGACTTCCACTCTTATGTTGAGGTAATAAAAAAATGCAAAGTTTGAGAGCAGAAGAATGTATTACACTGTTCACTGCGAAAAAACTGTTTTCAATGTGTTTTAAGATGCATTGATTTCACATGAAAAATCTAAAAGGTAAGCCTCAAGCTTGCAGTCTTAAATGCACTTTTAAATGACGTAAATGTCCATATTATTTCTTCTGTCTTTGTACCGGTGAGAAGACCAATGGAGAACATATGTGGTCACATGAATCTGCTTAAAAATGCTTTGATTCTTGAAACACAGTTGACTACATATATGTACAAAAATTCTCGACGTGTACCCCATTTGTCTACTATAATCACAGAGAATGCAATAATAAAAAATATGTTGACAAAACCATGGTCTTACAATGCCAAACCATTGTAAAGTTGCAACTACTTTCACTTCCATTTTCAAATTGCTCACACGTCTCCACCAATTACATATACCTATATTTGCCTAGATATATCTATTTTGAACTAACATATGCACACCAAAGAGCATCTTTCTATCATTTTTGCATGTTATAAGCACATAGGATGTCACGAAATCGATGAACAACTTGCAAGCATACATGTTTGTTAGTTTTTTAATGGTTTGTATCTTTCATGTCAGTAAAATACCTTCATATCTTCGCACAAAATGGTCCACCTATGGAATACCTAGAACATCTATAAACACCATTGCATCTATTCCACTTACATGTGACTAATGCCCGGCATCGCCGGGCACACGTTTCTAGTATATTATGAATTTTGTATTTATCTTTTTTTATTGTAAAAAAAAAGCCTTTTTGGGAATCGAACCCAAACAAGTCCATAAAGCATAATATAAAGCATAATATGCCATGTTATCTCCATTCTCATTTATACATACTAAACTAGATTGCAATCTAAGTATTAACTTAGATTAAAACATTCAATGGTTAAAGTTCAAAACAATTGAATTAATAGTTAAGGTTAAAAACAGTGTAGCACAATTGATCTCATTTATTTTATTCCATTGCATTATCTAGCAAAAATGAATGAAAGCGTAAGAGACAGATTCAACTACGCTATACTCTTTTGCATTGTCAATCGGGATTTGAACCTAAGGGAGAGGCCTATTGAAAGCGCTTCGAAGTGCCATTGAGAGGCCCATTGCTTGAGGTTTTCAACTTTTTACAAAAAAATAAATCCAAGAAGAATAATGGATACAAAAGGAAAGCTCAAAAATTAAATCCAAGATGAATTCTGGGATACAAAAAGTTTGAGAGTCGGCCCATTTCGGGGACAGAAAAAATGGATTCGGATCAAGAAGATTACGGTAGATTGGGCGAAAAGGCACAACTAGAACCATTTATTGGGCATTCCTGGTTCCATCTTTGCTCTGTCACCGCCTACGACATATTTCTTTGCTATCTTCTTCCTTCAACACGCAATGTACCTAAAAAGGACCCACGAATGTTACGTAACATGCAAAAATTTCTTTTTGCAAAACATAAACAATAAACAATAAAAAGAACCTCGGGATCTTTGTTACGCAAAGAAAGTAGCGCCCCGGTACCTTGAACCACAAAAAGCAAAAGAGCCGGGGAACAATTTTTCCAAAAAAAAAAAAGCGGATATGAAGAGCGTGAGAAAGAAGGTCTGTGAGATATGAAGAGCGTGAGAAAGAGCGCGAGAAAGAATGGAGGATTTCATGATAATCTTTTACGTTTTACGTTGGTAGGCGACGAGATCGGTAGAGCTCCACGATACTCGATCTTCATCTTTAAGAAGCGATAAAACCGAAGTACTATGCTTAGAAAAATGCTCGATTCGATCTTAGATAACTAGCAAAAGCGGTAGTCCAACTTCAAGGCGGCGATGCCAAAAGTTTGCACATTTTCTGTTAGGAATTGTGATTGTTAGTTGAATAAGAAGCGGGAAAAAATATTGGATCAGCTCTTATAAAGGCAGACCTTGAAAGCTTATTATGAGCTCAAATCCTTCCGAAAAAGCGGGGAGTGCCCGAGGAGAGCCTCGAGCCCAAAGCGGGGAAAAGAATATGAAGAACATGATATGAAGAAGAGGCCATCATAATTCAAGAGCAACAAGGGCATCATAAGAAGAGCGGGGCAACAGGGCCCCATTTTCCTTGTGTGTGAGGAGTTCGTTTCAAAATATATGGAGGATTTCAAGGAAGGCGAGAGCGGGATTTCAAGGAAGGCAGAGAGCCGGATGGCATTCAGAGAAAAAGAGCGGAAGGCGAGAGAGCAAATGGCATTACAAAAGCTGCGAGATCGGCCAAAGAAACTTGAAATCACGGATCGCTCGGATCCATAGCGAATGATATGCACCATAGCTTCGAATCCACCATAAGCGCCATAGCATCGGACATGCACAAGCGGCGCCATAGCTGGAGAAAAAGCAATGGCGCCATAGCTGGAGAAAGAAAAGCAATGGCGCGAAGAAAGGAATGGCGACAAAGAAATCTCAGCCCTTCATTTTTTACCCGGTAAGATTATAAGGCGAGGATCATGATCTTCACCGTCCATCTCTTGTCGATGTAAATCGAGCGTTAAAAAATAGAGCCAATAAGATCATACTCGACGAAGATCACCATTTGGGCATTTATCTTCAATTAAATATTTGATGGGGCAATTTTTTACACATATTTTAATTCTCAAATTTTCAATGTATAATAATCTACTAAATCAACTACTTAATGGGATGTTTTTATATTATTTGTGGAACATTGATCGGCGAATATGCCTTCCATTGTGCTAGATCAGCGACCCTCGATTTTTTCAGCGGCATTCCATGTGCAACTTTCAATGGTGCAAAAAGTGCCGATAAAATATGATACTAGCTCTCTTGGGAAAAGGCAATTTGGCTTAAGCTGCAATGTTTTACGCCAAGTTTTACTTATCAAAATAAATGCCCAACTTCGCATTTTGGGTCCTAAAGATAATTACATTATAGCTTATTTGGAGCATTCGAGGAGGCAAGAACTTTTGAATCAAACAAACAACTAAAAACTTTCCTTGCCATATGTTTTGCATCTCCAAACTGCAATGGCCGCAAAGCCGAAATGAATCTCCAACTGCCTTTGACATTCTACATCAGATTCAAATTGCCTCCAATCCGACCTTTGTGAAAGAAACAAAACAAAGAAATAAAGACACAAAGGAAATAAATCCTTCTTGTCGGGGTGGGAGGATTGAACCTCCAGCCATAATGGCCTCACGAGCCACAAACACCGAGGGCAATGCAACTTTGGTTTTAACACCATCCGGTCGAGGCACACCCTCGGGGAATCAGCGCCACTTAGCTTTTCACAATCAAGCACCGCCCTAGCGAGTTTCAGTCTTTGGAGGCGGGAGGTTGGAGTTTCGACATGCAAACGTAGCTACCTGCACTTATCCAGTCCCTACAAATGGCAAGACATCTTTCTTTTTTAGAACCATTGCCAACAATGCCATGCAGAAACCCCAGTGATGACCCCAGTGGCATGTTTGAGCCCACCTTGGCATGTTTGAGCCACCTAGGCACAAACATGTCATATTGGAAACCAACGTGGCATGTTGGAGAGCCTAGGTGGCATGTTTGAGCCACCTTGGCATCTTTGGAGCCTAGATGGCATGTTGGAGCCTAGGTGGCATGTTGGACCCACGTGTCATGTTTGAGCCACCTTGGCAAGTTGGAGCATAGGTGGCATGTTGGAGCCCGCATGGCATGTTTGAGCATGTTGGAGCCTAGGTGGCATGTTTGAGCCATTTTGTCATGTTGGAGCCTAGGTGGCATGTTGGAGCCACCTTGGCATGTTTGAGCCTAGGTGGCATGTTAGAGCCACCTTGGCATGTTGGAGCCACGTGGCATGTTTGAGACACCTTGGCATGTTGGAGATGGCATGTTGGAGCCTAGGTGGCATATGTTGGAGCCCATGTGGCATGTTTGAGTCACCTTGGCATGTTGGAGCCTAGGTGGCATGTTGAAGCCCATGTGGCATGTTTGAGCCACCTTGTCATGTTGGAGCCTAGGTGGCATGTTTGAGCCACCTTGGCATGTTTGAGTCTAGGTGGCATGTTGAGCCACGGTGGCATGTTGGAGCCTAGGTGGCATGTTTGAGCCAACTTGGCATATTTAAGCCTAGGTGGCATGTTGTGAGCCACCTTGGCATGTTGGAACCCTAGGTGGCACGTTGGAGCCAACTTGGCATGTTGGAGCTCGCGTGGCATGTTGGAGCCGGGTGGCATGTTGGAGCCTAGGTGGCAATGTTGGAGCCTATGTGGCATGCCGGGTGGCATGTTGGAGCCGTGGCATGTTGGAGCCTAGTTGGCATGTTGGAGCCTACATGGCATGTTGGAGCCTAGGTGGCATGTTTGAGCCATCTTGGGCGCTTGAGCCTATGTGGCATGTTGGAGCCACCATGGCATGTTGGAGCCTAGGTGGCATATTGGAGCCTAGGTGGCGCGTTCGAGCCTAGGTGGCATGCATGAGCTCCGCGAGGCATGTTGGAGCCCTCGTGGCATGTTGGAGCCCTCGTGGCATGTTGAAGCCTTGGTGGCATGTTGGAGCCTAGGTGGCATGTTGGAGCCTAGGTGGCATGTTGGAGCCCGTGGCATGTTGGAGCGTAGGTGGCATGTTGGAGCGTAGGTGGCATGTTGGAGCCTACGTGGCATGTTGGAGCCTAGGTGGCATGTTTTGAGCCACCTTGGCAGCTTGAGCCTAGGTGGCATGTTGGAGCCACCTTGGCATGTTGGAGCCTAGGTGGCATGTTGGAGCCTCATTGGCATGTTGAAGCCTTGGTGGCATGTTGGAGCCTAGGTGGCATATTTGAGCCACCTTGCATGCTTGAGCCTAGGTGGCACGTTGGAGCCAACTTGGCATGTTGGAACCTATGTGGCGGGTTAGAGCTCGCGTGGCATGTTGGAGCCGGGTGGCATGTTGGAGCCTAGGTGGCATGCTAGGTGGCATAAGCCCGTGGCATGTTGGAGCCTAGGTGGCATGTTGGAGCCTAGGTGGCATGTTTGAGCCACCTTGGCATGCTTGAGCCTAGGTGGCATGTTTTAGCCACCTTGGCATGTTGGAACCCTAGGTGGCGCGTTGGAGCCTAGGTGGCATGCTAGAGCTCACGAGGCATGTTGGAGCCTAGGTGGCATGTTGGAGCCTCGTGACATGTTGAAGCCTTGGTGGCATATTGGAGCCTAGGTGGCATATTTTGAGCCACCTTGCATGCTTGAGCCTAGATGGCGCGTTGGAGCCAACTTGGCATGTTGGAACCTATGTGGCATGTTAGAGCTCACGTGGCATGTTGGAGCCCGGTGGCATGTTGGAGCCTAGGTGGCATGCTAGGTGGCATGTTGGAGCCCCGTGGCATGTTGGGCGTGGGTGGCATGTTGGAGCCTAGGTGGCATGTTGGAGCCCACGTGGCATGTTGGAGCCTAGGTGGCATATTTGAGCCACCTTGGCGCGCTGAGCCTAGGTGGCATGTTGGAGCCACCTTGGCATGTTGGAGCCTAGGTGGCATGTTGGAGCCTACGTGGCGCGTTGGAGCCTAGGTGGCATGCTAGAGCTCACGAGGCATGTTGGAGCCTATGTGGCATGTTGGAGCTCCGTGGCATGTTGGAGAGGCCGGACCCGGGAGGCGGACATCACAAAGGTTTCAGGGGGGGGGCTTTCCTACTAGTGCTCCTCAGGGAGGGCAAATGCCAATGCCTCCCCTCCGAACCCGGTTTCCCATCCGGCCAGATTGAATCCACTCTTCAAGTAACTTTTGCTTCAAAAGCGGGTTCAAAAAATTCAAGATCGTCAGAGAACATATCAAACCGCAAAAGTGTCTACTTGATCGACCATGTAGAAAGCCCGTGCTTTGTCGTTTTAGGCGATTACAAAGGCTCCGGAATGGAGATTAGACTTAGCCATGTCGTCAGAAACGGAGAAATTACCCTAGGGACCAAGTTACGGTCATTTTTTGCAGCAAAAGAAGCGCGAACCCTCTACATGGCGTGTACGCACCCTCAGCTAAAGGCCAATTCACTCTGAGCGTGTTGGACATGAGCTACTTTGGCTTCACGGGGCGGGGGTGGTCTTCTGCCCACGAAACTTGGTCTCGAGGGTAATGTCGATGTTTTGAGTTCGTTGGCAGTCGGATCAGTTCGAGGGTGGGAGAGTTGCCCGTCCATGGCGGGGACCTTCCAGGAGAGGACATTTTGGGTGAACTTTACGGAAGGTTTTAGGGCTCAGATCTTTCGGCATCAACGCCCTCCCACTACCTCATGACATTGTGCAAGATCCTACTCCAATCGGCTGGGGTATGGCCTCCAAAGCGTAAACCACATTGCCTTACCCGGGGTTATTGTAGGGTTTACGTTATGGAGGCCAAAACGTGGTCGATTGCGCTTGAGACTGGTGTACCTTTTTCAAACATGCATGCGGAGCCATGGCAACCGAAATAACGAGTTTGGATCTATTGGCGATCGAATCATTCCAAAAAATTTGCTACTACAAAATGTGTTCTTGACTTCTAATTGCGACACTAAGAGGAGGGTAAATCCAAACCCCATTTCATCGGTTTCTATTGCTTCTTGTTTTCAAGCTGCGGCTTCTCGACCATGTCTCAAGTGCAAGCGAATAAAACTTCGACCTCCATAGCGTAAACCCTACAATAACCTAGCAAACACGGGGTTTACGTTTTGGAGGCAAAAGCGTGGTCGACTTCTTTGATAACTAGGTGGACCATTTCTAAACATGCATGGGGAGCCATGAGAACTGAAATAACAGAGTTTCGATCTATTGGCCAACCCAAGTGATCCCAAACAATTTTGCTACTGCATAAGGTGCTCTAGACTTTTAATTGCAAAACTAGAAGGAGATTAAATCCAAACCCCATTTGGCGGTTTCTCACGCCTTGTGTTTTCAAAGCGGTTTGCTTTCGACCATGTCCCAAGTGCAGCGGACCAAAGCCCGACCTTCATAACGTAAACCCTACAATAACACGGCAAGGCCGCGGGGTTTACGTTTTGGAGGCCATACCTAACCCGATTGGACCAGGATCTTGCACAATGTCATGAGGTAGTGGGAGGCGTTGATGCGGAAAAAGGCGAGCCCTAAAACCTTCCGAAGGCGATTCGACCCAACATGTCCTCTGCGGAAGGTCCACGGCCGGACGGGCAACTCTCCCACCCGGGCGTGATCGACTCGCCAGCGAACTCAAAACATCGACATTACCACGGGAGACCAAGTTTAGGTGGGCGAAGACCACCCCTCTCGAGGAAGCGCCAAAGTAGCTCATGTCCAACAACACGTTAAGTAGTGAATTGGCCTTAGCGGAAGGTCGCGAGAATCTTGCCATGTAGAGGGTTCGTGTTTCTTTTGCTGCAAAACATGGCCCGTGTAACTTGGTCCCTAGGGTAATTTATTTGTTTTTGGACGACATGGCGAAGTCAAATCCCATTCCGGAACCTTTGTCTTGCCCGAGCGACAAAACACTTGGGTTTCTACGATTTCATTTGCGGGACACTTTGTGGCTTGATATGTTCTCCGGACGAGATCTTGAATTTTTTGAACTGCTTTCGAAGCAAGTTACTTGAATGGAGAATTCAGCGGTCGGATAGGGAAACCGGGCTCGGGAAGGCATGCATTGGCATTTGCCCTGAGGAGAACAGCGGTAGGAAAGCACGCCTCGGTAAATCCAAACCCCATTTAAATTCGGTTTCTATTGCTTCTTGTTTTTCAAGCTGCGACTTCTCAACCATGTCTCAAGTGATGGCGAATAAAACTTCGACCTCCATAACGTAAACCCTACAATAACCTAGCAATGCATAAGGTTTTGCGTTTTGGAGGCCATACCCTAGTCGAGATTGGACCAGGATCTTGCACAATGTCATGAGGTAGTGGGAGGCGTTGGCGCCAAAAGGCGAAGCCCTAAAACCTTCAAAAGCGATTCGACCCAAAAGGTCCTCACGGAAGGTCCTTGGCCCGCGGGCGGGCAACTTTCCCACCCGGGCTGTGATCGACTACGCCAGCGGACTCGAAACATCGACATTACCACGGAGACCAAGTTTCTTGGGCGAAGACCACCCCTGCTCGGGAAGCACCAAAGTAGCTCATGTCCAACACGTTAAGTAGTGAATTGGCCTTAGCGGGGTGCGAGAATCTTGCCATGTAGAGGGTTCGTGCTTCTTTTTGCTGCAAAGAATGGCCGTGTAACTTGGTCTCTAGGGTAATTTCATTTGTTTTGGACGACATGGCGAAGTCAAATCTCCATTCGGGAACCTTTGTACTGCCCGACGACAAAACACTTGGGTTTCTACGATTCATTGCGGGACACTGCGGTTTGAAATGTTCTCGGGGCCGGATCTTGAATTTGTTTGAATCGCTCGAAGCAAGTTACTTGAATGGAGAATTCAGCGGTCGGATAGGAAACCGGGCTCGGGGAAGGGAGGCATTGGCATTTGCCCTCAGGAGGAGCACCGGTAGGAAAGCTGCCTCGATAAATCCAAACCCCATTTTCGTCGGTTTCTATTGCTTCTTGTTTTCCAGCTGCGGCTTTCGACCATGTCTCAAGTGCAAGCCCGAATAAAACTTCGACCTCCATAGCGTAAACCCTACAATAACCTAGCAATACGGGGTTTTACGTTTTGGAGGCCAAAACATAATTCGACTTCTTTGATAACTAGGTGGACCATTTCTAAACATGCATGGGGAGCCATGAGAACTGAAATAACAGAGTTTCGATCTATTCGCCAATCCGGTGGCCCCAAACAATTTTGCTCTTTGCATAAAGGGCTCTACACTTTTAATTGTAAAACTAGGAGGAGAATAAATCCAAACCCCATTCTTGCAATTTCTCTGCCTGCGTGTTTTTGGGCGCAGCATTTGCTTCGACCATGTCCCAAGTGCAATGGACCAAAGCCGGCCTCCATAACGTAAACCCTACAATAACGGCAAGGCCGCGGGGTTTACGTTTTCCATTGGATAAGATAAATTAGATACAATTAAAACCATTGGATGACGTGGATAACTATTGGATTGTCTATAGCGAACCTTAGTACCAACTAGATGTAGGCATGGTTTAATGGTGTCCCACTAATGATATCCAAAATGGGGGGATAATGTTAGGATATTGCATAGTCTTGCCATTTTATAATGCTTGGGGATTTGTTGCAATGGTCCTATTCCCCATAAACAATTACATCTCAAATTCTTAATGGTCTAAATTATACCAAGATGTAGGAACGGTTTAATGGTGTTCCACTAACGATATCCAAAATGGGGGAATAATGTTAGGATATTGCATGGTCTTGCCATTTTAATGCTTGGGGATTTGTTGCAATGGTCCTATCCTCCATAAAAAAATACATCTCACAATTCTTAATGGTTTGTTATGCAAAAATGTAGGCGTGGTTTAATGGTCTTTCTCTAACAATACCCAAAATGTTAGGATATTGTTAGGATTTTGCGTGATCCTATGACATTAATGCTTAGGGATTTGTTGCAACAGTCCTGCACTCCCTCAAGGAATACAAATCAAATTCTTGATGGTTTTGTTATGCAAAAATAGGTGTTAAGTAATTGAAGTAGTTGAAGTAACTTGTCTTACATGGAATACTAGTATAAGGACATGTGATCGTTGCACGTGCAGCAAATCGTGCACATGTAGCAAATCAAGTACTCTATCCTACCACTATAAAGACCCGTGATATGGAAGGATAGGACATGTAGAGAATCAAGTATTCTTTCCTACTTCTATAAAGACATGTGACAATAGAAGTATTACACGTGTCGTAATTCATGTATTTTTCCTACAATGCCTTAGCAAATAAAGTACTCTGTCCTACTACTATAAAGACATGTGACATGGAAGCATACGACATGTAGAGAATCAAGTATTCTTTCCTACTTCTATAAAGACATGTGACAATAGAAGTATTACACATGTCGTAATTCATGTATTCTTTCCTACAATGCCTTAGCAAATAAAGTACTCTGTCCTACTACTATAAAGACATGTGAATGGAAGTATAGGACATGTAGAGAATCAAATATTATTTCCTACATCTATAAAGACATGTGACAATAGAATTATTAGACATGTAGAAATTCAAATATTCTTTCCTACAGTGGATTGTATTATAAAATGACATGTCACAATAGAAGAAACTACAAAACAACAGTGGATGTTTTAGTCCACTGAAAAAAGAACACCATTATCGAACAAAACCATACCTCCACAAATCCACATGTAGGATTCTTTGAAAACAGGACATGTAGACCTACCAAAACTGATGTTTTCAACAGTGGACCAAAAACCGGGGTGAGTGTGGGACGAGCAATCTGAAGCGGAGGCCATACAAACACACTCCCAAAACATTTTGCAAATGGCACAAGCGGCAGACCTGCAGTGGCTTGCATCTGATGACCCAGTTTCCGGATACCGCTATCTAGGAAACGGGATGTGCCTCTTTGATGGGGGATCCTATACTCTCCCAGCTTTTTCATATGAGGAGGAAACTAATCGCATTATCTGGGAAGCTGGAACACCCGAATTCTTCACAGATCAATTCCAATTCGCCCGTCGAAGCTGGATATCGGAAACCAACCCTCCACGCTATTTTTCGGAACTTAAATAAGAACAGAGATTCGATAGCCAGAAAAGCTTTGTTTGAGGAGCAAAATTTCCTCAGCACAAGCACAAAGGCAACACAACACGGCACGGAGGAGGCCGCTAAGCTCGAGAAGGATACTACATCCATCGCCAGCAGGTAGAACAAGAGCAAAAATTTGAAGAGAATGCAAGGACCTAAGAAGAAAGCAGAGCAAGAGAGGTAAATCGGGCCGTGGAAGGAGCTACCGAGGAAGGAAGAGGAAGAAAGGCATCGGCAAGAGCAATCCACCGCAGAAGTCCGTGTTCCTCGCCGAAGACAAAAGAAGACACCCCAAAGATCCCGTGCTCAAGATAAGGATCGCCTTAGGGCTCGAGGAGGAATCGCTAAGGTCGGGCAGGGGATAAACGCTGACAACATCATCCGTGAAAAGCCCCAAGATCCTGAACAAAGAAGACTCTTAACCGAGCTGCACCCCAACCTAGGAGAAGGCATCGCATAAGCCGGGTAACCGGCACTGAGATAAGGAAGTAGAAATCCACCGAGTTTTGAGTAAAAATTTTCTTTCGGCGTCCGGAGATTGCCCAAGAATTTAAGGCGGACCTTTGTTTTCAAACTCATGCCATTCTAGCACTTTGAGGCGTACGAGGCTTACTTGGTGGCCCTCTTTGGCGATGCAAACCTATGTGCCATCCATGCCAAGCGGTAACCATCATGACAAAAGACCTACAGTTAGCCGCGCCCGGATCCGTGGGGAGCGGTCATAATTATGTACATCACAATTTTGTATCTATGTAAATCGGTATATATATATTAATACAAAACTGTTTTGACTTCTTATTTTGAATTGTGAATTTTCCTACAATTAAAAAAAAAAAAATAAAATAAAAATAATAATAACTGAAAAAAAAAAAGATGATGAGCTGGCGCCTCGAACGCCGTGCCCGACAAGTTAAATACTCAAGATTCATTTTAGGGTTTCATCATTTCTTACTCTGTTTCCTTCTTCCTCCCATCTTCGCTGCTTGGTGATGGACTCTCGCCCGACCGACTAGCATGGTACATGGGAGGCGAAACAATGGGATCCCGGGTTCCTTACCCTCTCTTGGATCCTATGTACTTGCGAGTTCGGTCGACCTCATCGACAATAATATGCCCACCCCGACTATATCGACCTTTGTAGAGTTCTATGATGAGGAAATATTGCAGGCGGAATTCTTTGGGGAACCGCCCCAACCTTATCTTCATGAGAGATATTGTGGAGCATATGTTGGGAGATGATCGCCATGACTATGACATCCTCAAGGGCATCATCGGGGCGTGCTAAGCAGCGCCCCATTATCGATTGTGGCTCTAATGGGCTATACTTTGAAGCCCGGTTTGCCCTTGCTCTTATTATGGACAGGTATGTTGATGGTGCTGACACCGCTTTAGAGCAAGCTAAGGCCCCACTTCCTCGAGATCGGAGGAGGGACGGCAGATAAACTTTGCTGATTTTGAGCGATGGAAGGAGTTAGCTAAAGAGGCCTTTACCTCGTGGTAAGGGCCAAGCACTTGTGGGATTGAGTTCGCTTGCTACCATCAAGGTTGGGGATCAAGATTACTTGCTTTGGCGACATTCAATGGGCGTATCAGCATATCGCCAATAAGGGTGCGAGAGGACCGCTCACCTTCTTTATGAGCTGGCGAATATTGTCGGTGGTCGACATGATTTCATTGATTACTCTAAGCCCCAATTATGCGCCAGAGATACATCAACTGCTCAACTATCAACCCCTTGATGTTGAGCCTATCAGCACACTCTTGTCTTTGCGCCAGTTAATGATTCAGGGTACCCCATCTTCAGTTCCTGAATCGGCTTTCGAACTCGAGGGCCACATGTGCCCAACATCAACGGCGTCGTCGTCAAAGCTGGAAGACGACCCAACCATGGAGGATTTATGTGATGAGAGTCCGGTATGCTCGGGGAGGAGAAGGATTTTGCCATGGAGGAGGAGCTGCCCCGGAACTTGGAGTCCGAGTTGGCCTCTTCAACCCATCCGATGGTTCAAGGGTTGAAATGCCATATTACCCGGTTTTTCTTGTCGGCTTTTACAAGCAGACAGGTTCTCTTCTTTGCTAAGGCAATTGCCCCCGAAGCGAGAGGCTGTATGGGCATTAAGGGCACTTTCGACCACCTGCCCGGCCATAAGAAGTTAGCTCTAACCTTGAGCGGTCATCTTAGTGAGCCGTGATCTTGCCATTGCGGTGTTTGACCATGAGATTGGTTCTTGGATGAACATGAGTCTGCTGGTTTGCGGCGCCATTGGCTACAAATGTTCCTCCGGAGATAGCTTCATCGCTTTGCCTCATCGGTTAATCCTAGCGTGTTACTCCCTACAAACATCGACCGAGCCAAAACTTGATACTCAAGCACAAGATGTTGACGGATCGACCTCTTAGTTTTAGGTTTCATTGGGTCATCGTATGAAATTTTGTTAATTTTAATTGGCATTACCTCTAGTGGGCCAACACTAAAATCTATATCTTGTTTCAATTTTATATATATTCGAGGATATCTTCTTATGTTTCTTGCCTTTGTTGAAAACCATTGAATTGTTTTCTCCTTTCAATAATTAATTATCTTCCTTAAAGTTGGAGTGCAAGGGAATTGTTCAACGTATATATAATTATTCCTGTCGTCTTGCAGAAGAAACACTTGAGGAATACGGGACGGGGATCACCCGATCGATAAGAATGGATGAACGAGGGGACCTCTGAGCGAGGACTATGGGGAGCGATACAACGAAAGTATCCCGAGCGGGGAAGTTGGCGATGACATAGCGGAGCTTAGGGTGCGGAACAACCTTATGATCAGGACAAGGGGATGGAAATAGTTACTCTCCTTCGAGAGCGTGCTTACGATGATGCGAAATGGACTCTTTCCCGTACTTGGGATTATTGGAATATGACCCCCCATCAAGCTTTTGATGATGCTAATGATCATCTCGGCAAATCTTCTATGCCGCTGCGAAGGCTCTTCAACCTTCTGATTATTAGCCCCACTTGGGATTATCAACCCGTTATTATCCGGGCTTGGGCGCGTTACAAGCTTCGTCGGTACGTGCGTGAAGTGTAATGCGCTATACCCGTCATGTATCGCCAAACCCTTAAGCCGCAATTTCGTTTTTGTGTGTTCCTATGCTTCACTATGGCTAGGAAATGGCTTGTATCAGGCCTCTTTATGTATTATATAACTATAAGTTTATAAGCGTATTTCATTATGAACTTCTTTGATGTAGCAAATCATCTAAACTTGTAATTTGAATCTTAGTCCTTTTTCGTGTTCACTTTGTGTTTCTCGATACTACTCAAAATGACTTTGTTATAACACTTCTTTGTTATCGCACTCTTTCTTATATCATCGTATGTTTAATATAGGCGATTGCCGCATAATGCCGCTGGCGAGACACTTTCAAAGCGCCCGATCGGTTAACACCGAACAAGAATTGATGCGATGAAAAGCCGGTTAGGCGAATTACGGGCCCTACGTCTTGCATGCTAACCACCCGCGGCATGTACAGCGGGATGCACGGAGTTACCTCCGTTGCGCCTAGTCCACCCGCACGGCGGCCGTCCCCACCACGAACCCGGTAATACCCGTGCGAAGAGGTCCCACTCTAAGCGCCCGGCGGGAGCTCCTCTAGAGAGCGATTGCCACCTCCTCAAAGTGCGCCGCCCGGTGTCATCTGAATCATCCCGCATCATCGGTGGTGGCCATGCAAGCGCCCGAGATAAGAATACCGCCAAGGCGGTTGATACAGCCATAACTAGTATATGGAAGAACGAGGAAATTGGCCCGGTTTGATGGGAAATCTAGAGGCGGCTTGAATGCGAATCTTGGCTGGACGAAATGAAGGAGTTGGGAGTCCTATCACTATGGCATGACGAGAGAAGGATCTGAGAAAGGTTGCCACCACAAACCTTACCAGAGCTGCCATATTTGGTGGAAGGGCTATGCGAGCTAAACATCCGGGCGAGTAGATGCAACTTCAGAAAGTTTGCCAAGGCCTTCAAATCGCATTATGTGCCTCGTGCACATAAGTGCCAACAGATCGGACTTTCTGAGGTTGGAGCGAGAGTATGTCGTCTGAGCTTACACTGATGAGTTTATCGCCTGAGGCGTATGTACTGGTATGAATGAGAAAAAGGCAGTGGAGGGCTATATTGAGGGTTTGGCACCATCGATCAAGCGGATGGTTAAGGCCATCGACCGAAATCGGTTATTCGAAGCCGAGGCTAAAGCATTGAGCCTCGAGGAGGACATACCAAGGAATCGATATCCGGCGTCCCGCTCCTTACTTTCGACCCGCGGCCGCCCACACCTTACAAACCCCGCTCTCCAAGTCCGGGGCCCTCTCGTGAGGAACTCTTACTGGCCGCGGGAGAAGAAAGTAAACCCCTTGCGCCCGGATAAGCGAGCAATCTTTGGTAAGGAAGTTGAAACCTCTTGCGGTCCATTCCTAAAGAGGCGGAGAATAGCTGCACGGGATAAGGCATGTTAGGTGTATGAGGCTGGACACTTCATGCGCAAATTGCCCATATGTTACCCAGACCCTGGTACTGGCCATGGCCGACCTTGGATGGGATGATATTGAGTCAACATTACCTGGCGGCGAGGGCGGCTCAAGTACATTCACGGTCGTCTCATATCCTTGCGGCTATAGAAGCTGGCAATCTTTGAAAGTCACCTGCTTTGTCATTTCCACCATAGGCCAAATAGGCGATGAAGCCTTTTTGTAATTCTTATGGATACGGGGAGTACACATAATTTTGCTTCTCCTAGAATGGCCCAGGTCCTACTGGCGGAAACCCTAAGGTCGACCGGTGACTGTCACTTTAGCTTGTGGTAAGGTTAGACATACTCATGGTCGTCGCATCAACCTTAAGATGCGGTTGCCAGGCGCACCGGTTGCTATGGGTGCCGAAGATTAATGGATATTGGCAAATCACGACCTCATTGTTGGAATGGAATTCTTGGCATCTGCAAAAGCCAACATAGGCTGCGAGAAGAAGTTACCTTCAAGCTGACTAATGGAGCCGATGTAACTATAAAAGGTGAACCATTCAACCCTATCATGCGAGTCTATGTCCATTCTTACGGTTAGATAAAGCTATACGCAAGCAAAAGCTCCTCTGCGTTATTGACTTGCTTCCATTGAGTCGGATGCTAAGCAAAACCAAGTAATCAACGCCCTTGCGGGGGATTGCCGATTATTCTCCATGAATTTAGCGATCTTTTCCCGGACGAGAGATCGAAGCTTCCTCCTTTTAGAGGGGTAGAATGTGAGATAGCTTTAGAGCCGGGCACTAAGCCTACCGGCAAGGCCCGTCTGGGATGAGTCCCCCGAGTTGGCGAGCTTAAGAAGCAACTTCAAGAGCTGCTAAACCTAGGTTTTATTCGACCTAGCGTTTAAGCCCTTTGGCCCTATTCTTTGTAAAGAAAAAAGGGCGGCTCCTTGAGAATGTGTATTGATTATCGGCAACTCAACAAGCATACCATCAAAAATCGCTATGCTTTGCGAGAGCGAGATGATCTAATGGATCGGTTGCAAGGGGCCAAATATTTTTCAAAGATTGACCTTAATTTCGGGATATCATCGGATAAGGATTAAAGAGGAGGACATCCATAAATCTGCTTTTCGCACTAGATATGGGCATTATGAGTTTACCGTTATGCCTTTCGGATTAACTAATGCCCCTTAGCGTTTATGCGGTTAATGAAGCGATGTTTTCCGACAATACTTGGATGATTTTGTTGTCATTTTCTTTGGCGACATTCTCATCTCTGATAAGACTCTAGAAGAGCATGAGAAACATCTTAAATTGGCCCTACAAAAGTTAAGGCGTCATCAGCTTTTTGCCAAGTTCTCTAAGTGCAAGTTTGCCACTCCAAGGTTGACTATTTGGGCCATATCATTTTACGCAAGGGAATTACTCTGAGATCCGGCAAAATAGAGGCCGTAAAGAATGGCCTATTCGAGAAAATGTCTCGAGGTCGAAGTTTCTTGGGGCTAGCGAGGATACTACGAAAATTTGTGAAGGATTTTGCAAAGATTGCGATCCCTCTTACAAATCTGACCAAGCATGAGAAGGTAAAGGATTGGATGGAGCAATCGGAAGACTAAGGTTCGGGGAAGTTTCCGGCGGCTTAAAGATGCCTTAACCTCGGCACCCGTTCTCCGTTGCCCGATCGATAAGGATAAACTAGTAACCCGCAGATGCAAAGTAAAATGCGCCCTTTGGTGGGGTTCTAATGCGGGGAGGGGAGGGTTATTGCTTATGATTCAAAGAAGATGAAGCGAGGCGGAACAGCGATACCCTACCCATGATCGGGGAGTTGTTAGTCATTTGTTGTTCGCCTTGCGAATATGGAGACACTACCTCCTTGATAGAAGATTCAGTTGGACCACGGATCACCAAAGTCTCAGTTATTTATCCACCCAACCGAACCTCAACCTCCGTCCGGAGGAGATGGATGGAATTTCTTGAAGAATATGATTTTGAGATCATGTATAAGCTTTGGAAAGCACAATGTGGTTCTTGCGGATGCATTGTCACGCCATCCCTCGGTAACCCGAACCCATTGTAGCGCCAATTTCTACACTCACCCGGTGAGTTTGGGAAACAGATAGAACGGACTTTGGCCACGGATCGAGTTTTGTGAAACGGGCTAGTTTGAGTAAGGAGAGGCACGATCGATAAAAACGCGAAGCTTTCGTTCATATAAAAAGAGGGCAATTTGTTGTATCACAAGGATAAGTTATGTGTACCTCGACTTCGGGGTGCATAAGTTAATCCTCCATGACACATACAACAGACCCTATATTTGGACATGCGGGTTTTATGAAGACCTATTTTAAAATCCGCTCTAGTTACTTTTGGCCTTCCATGAAGAAGGATATTGCTAGATACATTAAGCGGTGTCAAGTGTGTCGACAAACCAAAGGCGGAGCAACTAAGAGTTCAGGAGAGCTGCGGCCTTTGGATGTGCCCCACGCCAAAATGGGAAGTAATAACCATGGATTTCATTGTGGGCCTTCCACGAACTCTCCAGTGGCTATGATGCATTAATGGTGGTCGTCGACAAATTGTCAAAAAATGGCTCACTTCTTGCCATGTCGTACCCACCAAACGCTTTTCGACACCGCCTTGCTTTTCGCAAAGGAGATCTTCGGGTTACCGGAATGCCGCGGGTTATTGTATATCGCGAGATCCCAAATTTGTAAGTGCATTACGGAAGGATTTCTTCACCACCATCGGACCAAGCTTGCTATGAGTACCGCATATCATCCTCGGACGGATGGTCGGACGGAGCATTACCACCCGTATTATAGAGGATATGCTACGAAGTTATGTGTGGAGTAAGCAATCCCAATGGGCTGACTATATTTATCTAGTAGAGTTTGCCTATAACAATTATGAAACAGAGTCTTCGAATGTCTCCTTTCATGATAAATTATGGTTATCAATGCCTTACTCGACACACATGGCACAATCCCGTGTCGAAAGTGGAGGTTTCTCAACAACTCCTCCACGGAGATGCAAGCTTTGGTCGAATGCACGTGGTTACTTGCTATCGCGACGATCGTCAAAAGAGTGTAGCGGATAACCTGAGGACCCCACGAGTCTTCAGTGGGTGAATCGGTTTGGCTTAAGATTAAAGTAAAACAAGCCAAGCTTAAGATTGGTAATTGCAAGAAGTTGGCACCCGGATGGGCTGGACCGTTCAAAATCACTGAGCGTATTGGGAGCAAGCATATCGCTGGACTTGCCACCCGGCTTAAAGATCCACAAGGTTTTTCATGTGAGTCTTCTAAAGCAAAGCACACCCCGATCCGGAAGAGGTTTTGGAAACCCCAACCCTCCTGGAAATGACGAGAGGAACAGCTAGAGATAGTACACGAAACTCTTCTTGATCGAGCTTATAAAACGCACCGGGAGGACTCAAATGTTGCAATACTTAGTCAAGTGGAAACACTTGCCGGTGGAGGATGCTACGTGGGTGATGCAAAGCAGATCTTGAGAAGCACTACCCGATTTCATCGTGAATCTCAAGGCCGCACCATCAAGCGATGCTATCAACCCCCCCTCGGTAAGCACGAAGACTTGATTCGCCGAGAATCGGTAGGGGTAGATGCATCGTAGTTAACATGATTCACCGATGATGGGATCACCTTACCGTGTTCCTTAGGGCGTGGTTTCTTGTCAATGTGGACACGACCACGAACTGCTTGTAAAGCATGAACTTTTTCGCCAAGCAATGAATTGCGAACCATAGGCATAATAGGTTCCTTGTAGATAAATTTTCTTTCATTTCTTCTAGGGGTGGACCCTTCAACCACAACCTAATTATTTTTATTTGTGAAAACGATATATTGACATGTGCGGGCCGATTGAGCGTCATTGACCTGCCCATGTATAGAGGGTTCTTGATGACCCGACTTTTTCGGATTTCGCTTGTTTTACATGTCTTATTTTAAATGCGTCTATGATGTTTTTAAAATCGGACTTCGGTCCTTGAACTTAGATGCGTTGATAAGTTTGTAAAATGCACCTTGGTCTTGACACTTTGTTATTCTCAACTTCAATGCATTCTTGATTGAAATAATAAGTTATCTTCCTTTCTTAAGTATATTCTTCCTAATTCGGTTTTTGTAGGTGCTTGTCTCGATTAATTAACCCCAATCTTTGAGGACGACATTATTTTTTTAAGGAGGGGAGAATGTGACGTTCCGCGTATTTATACGGTATCATAAAGCATATTTATATGGTAATTATCGGTATACCTATAAATGTCTTGACCGTCACCCGATAAAAAATGCGCCATCATGGGGTATTGTAACATAGGGGTTGACCTAGAAGGGATTAAATTAGCTAATTTAATCATTAAGGATAATAACCTATAATCTAGGGATTAATATTAAATGGGTTAATTAGACCAATAAATGCTTTGGGAAAGCCACGGCCTAATTCGATTGGCGACATGGGGATTTCAAATTGAGTACATCCTTTGATCCCTATTGCTAATTGACTCCCAAAATTCATCCAAGAAGGGCGGGGAGGCTGGCCTACCCCTGTCCAATGCTTTGGCCACCAGACCAAGTACTTTTTACCTGTGTAGCTGAAGTTGAACACCAAGATCAAGAAGATGGAGATCCCCAACGACAATGGGTCGAAAGCGAAACACGGTGGGTGGCTAGTGTAGTTGTGAATTCTAGGATAAGCGCCCTGTTGGGTTTTTTGTTTGGGTTGTTGGTCTATTCTCTCTTTGTGTTTACTCGTAGGAACTAACCCTTGATTGTAAAGGTAGGTTCTCTCTATATATTTCGATTCTGGTTCTGCTTGTAATGGATGGATTGGTGGTTGTTAGCCTAGTGTTACTCTGGAAATGGGGAATTAAGGGGGGGTAGAGACCTCTGAGGCTATTTATTGTAGTATGCTCCTAGATAGAGCCCTGTATTATCCCGTTAGATGCGGCCTGTGCACAAGAGCCCACCGGGTCATAGATGCTATGGTACTGGCTTAGCACCAGACAAGGAACACAGTGGTGAAGTGGAGGTGGGGTCTTGCACGAACATAAAAGGCTCCTGGGACTCCTATAGCGAGCTAGACCTGATAGCCGGTCACGTAGAGGGCCGGGTATGGGTCTGACACTCCCTGGGTGGGAAGGTGTGACCCGTATGGGGCACCTTGCACTTTGAGTAGATTTAGGGTGAGTAAGTCGGGTACGGATGCGGGGGTCAGCCGATGCGCACGTATTCTCTAGCTAAGCCCATGGAGCCCTTTGTGATTTCGGAAGGGGCGCTTCGACGACCTGCCTCATCGGACGGGGCTTCATGAACCACGGAGTAGGCTCGCGGGGTGATGCCTCGAGCCTGCGTCTCCGGGAAGGCTATAGCGGCGCCATAGCGTGAATTGACCCATCTCGCAAAGTGTGCATGGGAGGGGCGGGATGGAGTGGACAACCCTAGCCAATGTTCTATGCCGCCCAATCGCCATGTCAAGATTACGGTACGCTGATCTCTTGAGGCCCTAGCCGTCGGTCGATCCTCACCGAGTGCGAACGGGGTAGAACCATGGGTTTGGGGTGTTTTCTTAGGTTTAGATGCATATTCTTTGCCATTGGTATTTGGATGGATATGCCACCCTTCGAGGTGGTTATTTATATGTGATTTATCTTTGTGTGCTAACCCTTGTATTCACGCTTCCGCATGACGTAGGAGCCCCATTGAAGGCGTGGGCGAATGACCGCCGTGTCCTTCTTTCGGGCATCGTATTATAGATGGCCGAAATAGGCGGAGGGCCTGTTCATGGCGAAGTTGGTCGCCATGGGGGGGAAAGTCCCGTATGTATGCGTCAGAGGGTCATTATATGTTCGGGGCGTCCGCGGTGGTATCGAGCATGGTTACGGGAAGCCAAACTATTGCGGCCACATACTAACTTCGGTAGATCGTTAGCTAGAGAGTGAGGATTTTGGAGTAGTATGAGTTTTTGGGTGGTGTAATGGATGCCGTCATGCTTGCTTTAACGTGGTCTAATTGTAATTAAGAGGGGTGTACCCGGTACCCAACCCTAACCCTAAGTGGCGGGGCGCGGGGGTACCCGGTGTCGTGGCGCCCGTAGAAAAACCGGGGTAGGGGTGCCGCCACCTAAAAAAAAAAAAAAAAAAAAAAAAAAAACCCTAAGTGGCGGGCAGGGGGTACCCGGACGCCGCTGGCGCCCGTGGCGACGTCGAGGTAGGGGGTGCCCGCCACCTCGAAAAACGCGTGCTCCGCCACTTTTTCATAAAAAGTTTTTTTTAGGGTTAAAATTTTTAAAAAGTTAGTCAAAGGTAACTTTTCTTTCACTTTTTTTTTGACGCCTAGCGCTTCCTTGAGCTCCGCCTAGCCGCCATAGCCGCCGGAATTGGAAGCTTCTCTCCGCCATAGCCGGACCTCGTCCCTCACCTTTCTCTCTCAAGCGCCTGCCCAGCGCCCACCTAGTTCCTGCCTTTCAAGGATGGAGGAAGCCAAGCAAGTCTACTCGCGTAAGCCTCGCTACTCCAAGTCCCCTATAGAGTCTCGATGGCTCAAGCTGGCGCCACGCCCAAACCCCTCGCGCTGAGGAGGAGGCCAAAAGCAGGAGGAGCTCTTGGGAGTACTTTGTCAAACGCTTCTATGAAGGAGTTAGGATACCTTTTCCGCTCTTTTGCTATAACGAGCGCTTCGTGTACAAGCTTAATGCCATCCAAGAAACGTACACCGTAGTTGAGCAGGAAGATGGCGTCCAAAAGTATACACGGTACTTCCCACCGGAAGGGGACACACTGACCCCAATTTTTGGTCCACAGTTGTTTTTTGGTTGTACGGAAGTGTTGTTTTATGCCAAAAACAACAGCAAAATGGCCCCAAAAGTCCACATGGCCCGTTTATCCGGATTTGCACAAAGAGACAGTGGTTTTTTGGCAAAATTTTCCACGGTCGTCTTTTGGCAGAAAAATCCACGCGTAGAAAAAATTGGTATAGTTTTTGTGACTTTTTGTCAACGTGTACTTTTTTTCCTTCGCTGTTGTTTTTTGTAAAACCACGCGTTGTTTAGCTTTAAAATATCACGCGTAGGTTTTAATTTTACTACACCTGAAAAACTAAATTACAACACTAGAAATAAAGAACTATAAAAAAAGAACACGTAGGAAATTGAAAAATAATGTTTTCAAATGTTCTTTTTCTCAATATGGACACGTCGTTTCAAGTGTTGTTTTTGCAAAATTAGGAAAACCACGCATGGCCTTTTTTTTAATTTACGAAACACTACATGTGTTATTGAAATCTAGCTATTGTTTTCGTAAAATAAGGACATGTAAAAAGTAATATAATAATACGTAGAAAAAAACGTGAGTTTCTAGACCTAATGAGATATTGAGACATGGCATAGTTTTTAAATAAAAAAACATTATTCTAGCCAATCAAATATAGACACGTGGCATACTTTTGAAATAATAAAGCATTATTATTACACGTAGGAAAAACAAGGTATTGTTTCTAATATATCTTCTAACAAATCAAATGTTGACACGTGGCACACATTATAAAAAAATTACTATAGGCCACAATTTAAAAGCTAATCTTCTTTTTTATTTTGGTAAGGGGTTGGGGAATGTGCCTGTGCAGCCGCCTGGAACGCGCATGGAACGCCGCATGCGGCGTTCCCTTCCCATTTGCGGCTCCGGTTGCGGGACTCTGGTTGCCGGCATTGAATCGCAAATTTTGAATTCACCTAGAGCAATTCCATACGAAATCTTGGAGCAATTCGATACGAAATCTTCCTTTTTTCTCGCTCCATGCTCTCTGTTATTTTGACGTCTCAAGGTTTTGGTGCCTTAGATCCATCTGTGCGCCATTGGTGAGCTGCCGGATCCTCCATTCTGCTTAGGATGAGCAGAATCGATTTGCTTTTAGTTTGTATTTTTGAGAACAAAGAGTCGTTAAGGAGCTGATTAGTCCTTTGTTCTTTTTCAGTTTTGCTGGTGGTCCTACAGCTCCACCACAACTTCAGATTACTTCTGGGAGAATCAACTTGCTGCGAGTTCAGTATTTTTCTATACAACTGCTTAGCCGAGGTTCGTTTGTGCTTAAATCATAGGAATCTTCTTTTAGAACAAAATGGCTTTTGGACCAACACACAATCCATCCATTACGGCAACGATTTTTTGGAGCTGAGATTTTTTTTGCAGTTATTTATTGATTTTGGGCCCGACCCTGATCCCAACTGAGGCTGGTACAACCCTAACCTTCAACTCTTTTTCAGAAGCTTCAGGGTGTATGGACGCTTGGAAAAGAGCTTATTAAAGCAGCTACCGGGTCATTCATTTGCAAGAGCCATTGTTCTGAGCTGGGAAAGGCTAAGCAAAGGAGTCGTTGAAGCAAGTATAACCCTAACCCCAACACTTTTTTAGAAGCTTCAGGATTTATTGATGCTTGCAAAACAGCTTATGAAAATAGCTACTTCATAGATTTGCCCTTCTTTCTTTTTACAGGCACTATGGAGGTGAAGACGGAAGCTTCAAGCTAAGCACAAAGACAAAATTTGCAAGGAATAGTTGGGCTTCGCAGTTGGGGAGATAAAAGACTGCACAGATGTTATTCACAGAGATGAAATGGCCAAGCAGAAATGTTCTTTCTGTCAATATACAGATTCCCTTTGTTGGCCTCATTAATCTTCTAGGAGCTAGCATGGTTTTGCATAATGCTCTTTAATCCAAGTGGAATTTCGTGGCAGCAAATACTCTCCCAGCTTCTTAATACTTTTCTTAGCATTGGAAGGAAAGGAACGTGTTTATCCCTGGGTTTGGGTTTATCTTACCATGTTCTTCGGATCAACAATATGCATTCCTGCTGAGCTAACAAGTCTACCATGGAATCAACCATCAAAGGAAACGTCTCCATGGCTTGGTTCCGGCCATTGCAATATGTTTTTGCCTCATTAGAAATGGCATACCTATATTTTCAGCTGGTGGAAGCCAGATTTCTAGATATGCATAAGTGCAAGGACCAGTTCGACAAATCTACTGGCCCAGGTTATTTCTATGCTTTCGTTTCTTCGGATCAATTTCATCTCTTCTTCTTACTCATATTTCAGTTCTTAGTAACTCAATTCGCTCAGTAGAATAAGTTCCTTATTTTCTCATTCGTATTTGGGCAGGGTTTTTGATCCTTCAGGATGTTGAGTTGCCATGCTAGGACGGCTACAGATTATAGAACCTGCTACATGTTTGCCCCCTTTGACACCAATTAGATGCGCTAGGACGGTCGGAGCTGCACTTTAGATTGAGGGTATTAGAGCGAGGTAAGAACTTGGATTCCTTGCAATTTTTTATAGCACAGCAATTCAAAAATTTTAGTTTTCATTTCATTCATCATGATGCTGGTTGAAGTTATCTTCATGATTTCTTTGCTTGAATGCGTTCGAGAATCATTGCTAAAATTTGTTGAATGGGTGTTTCAGATTCCTCATTTGAAATCGGCACAATACAGAAAGACCCACCTTCAAAGGCATAAGAAAACTATCAATAATGCATATGGGGAGTGCTGTCTGGTGGTGCAGTGAGACAAGGGTGAGTGATCTCTGTGTGCTTTGCTTCGTGGAGACTTTGTTTTTTCGCAATTAGACACCGCTTGCTTACGCAATATCATTAGAGCATTTTTGGTCGAAGATCAAAAAATCGTGAAAAAAGGTATTGAAGATTCAAACACGAAATCTGCTAAAACACACAAGCTCAAATTCTGCTGCACATACCGGAAGTTGAATTGTGCTTGGCAGAAAGAATTTTAGCAAATTCATTTTGAGTCAGTGCATTCTAAGGAATAGTTAATTGGCCTTTGCCTTTGTTTCCCATTACCTTGAACATTTTTTTAGGAATTTTATTGGTCCAATATTGGTCTATGTAGACTGGCCATGGTGATGGCATTTCCCACATGGCCTCTTTACGTGTTTCTTGCATATTGTAACACCCATGCTATCAGCTACTCAAAAAACATGGTTATGTGATTTGGGACAATACTATGTTCTGTAAGGACATCATTTGTAACCACGTTTGCTCATGGGCTGTGATCTTCAAAATTGTATAGAGTGTCAGTTTATTTCTAGAAAAGAAGCAGTTAAAGCATGAATAGGTTTCTTTTGAGCTTATGCAATATATGCTTGGACAATGCTAAAATCATGGAATGATGTAGACGGACACTTCGTTGCAGGTGTTTCCCCATGTAAAAACATATCTGCTGATTGGGAACATTTTTTATGTGTCATTGCATAAGAAGGTTGTGCCAAACTGTACATAAGAGGGTTACGCCAATTTATACATAAGAATCAGTTGCAATGACAATATACTTGCAGATCATATAGGGTTGAAACAGGGATATACAGTAATATGGACCAACAATTGCTATCACTAAAAAGTGCATGCACTGCAATTTTAGAAGAACTAGCCTGTTTGCCAAGTTTATTTAGTTTAATCAGAAAATCAAATGGACAAGAGAACTTAGATGTTAGGCTCAAAATGATGCAATGTAGGGCTCAAAATGATGCAACATAGTGAAAGGAATTTTATTGAAATTACTACCAAATTACACATTTTTTTTAATCATATAAAAGCAATACTACTTCCACATGCATGTGATTTCAACAAAAGTCCATTTTACATAATACATGATTGTAAAATCTAAATATACAGAATAAATTGCTGAACCCAGTTTTCTACTTGCAAAAGGTAATATCAGCTCTAATTCGTTCTTGGAGTTCCTATTTGTTCACGCTGTCTTGGAATATTGGAAGAGAAGACATTGGAATAGTGGCAAATGCGCTTATTAGATCTGTTTTTGCACTTGCAAAATGTATATATCTTTTGTACTTAACATTATAGTATATTATTCACATGCATTCTCTAATTCTTTTGTAAACGAATGCATACAGGGGCAAAAATGAGAACCAATTTGAAGGATAGTTGGGAATATTTCCATCTCTAATTTTTACATCATAGTCTTGAATGTTCAAACGCCATTAACTATTTTTGTTTGTTGCGCATTCAGGGATATATTGGCACTCTAGAATCTTCCGCTATATCTATGACTTCCACTCTTATGTTGAGGTAATAAAAAAATGCAAAGTTTGAGAGCAGAAGAATGTATTACACTGTTCACTGCGAAAAAACTGTTTTCAATGTGTTTTAAGATGCATTGATTTCACATGAAAAATCTAAAAGGTAAGCCTCAAGCTTGCAGTCTTAAATGCACTTTTAAATGACGTAAATGTCCATATTATTTCTTCGTCTTTGTACCAGGTGAGAAGACCAATGGAGAACATATGTGGTCACATGAATCTGCCTAAAAATGCTTTCAGATTCTTGAAACACAGATTGACTACATATATGTACAAAAATTCTCGACATGTGTACCCCATTTGTCTACTATAATCACAGAGAATGCAATAATAAAAAATATGTTGACAAAACCATGGTCTTACAATGCCAAGCCATTGTAAAGTTGCAACTACTTTCACTTCCATTTTCAAATTGCTCACACGTCTCCACCAATTACATATACCTATATTTGCCTAGATATATCTATTTTGAACTAACATATGCACACCAAAGAGCATCTTTCTATCATTTTTGCATGTTATAAGCACATAGGATGTCACGAAATCGATGAACAACTTGCAAGCATACATGTTTGTTAGTTTTTTAATGGTTTGTATCTTTCATGTCAGTAAAATACCTTCATATCTTCGCACAAAATGGTCCACCTATGGAATACCTAGAACATCTATAAACACCATTGCATCTATTCCACTTACATGTGACTAATGCCCGGCATCGCCGGGCACACGTTTCTAGTATATTATGAATTTTGTATCTATCTTTTTTTATTGTAAAAAAAAAGCCTTTTTGGGAATCGAACCCAAACAAGTCCATAAAGCATAATATAAAGCATAATATGCCATGTTATCTCCATTCTCATTTATACATACTAAACTAGATTGCAATCTAAGTATTAACTTAGATTAAAACATTCAATGGTTAAAGTTCAAAACAATTGAATTAATAGTTAAGGTTAAAAACAGTGTAGCACAATTGATCTCATTTATTTTATTCCATTGCATTATCTAGCAAAAAATGAATGAAACTGTAGACGGATTCAACTCTGCTATACTCTGCCTGCATTGTCAATCTGGGATTTGAACCTAAGGGAGAGGCCTATTGAAACTGCTCGAAGTGCCATTGAGAGGCCCATTGCTTCAGGTTTTTCAGCTTTTACAAAAAAATAAATCCAAGAAGAATAACAGATACAAAAGGAAAGCTCAAAAATTAAATCCAAGATGAATTACAGATACAAAAGTTTGAATCGACCCAAGATTCGGGGGACGTAAAAAAAAATGGATTTCGGATCAAGAAGATTACGGTAGATTGGAGAAAAGGCACAACTAGAAGCATTTATTGGGCATTCCTCGTTCCATCTTTGCTCTGTCACCGCCTACGACATATTTGTCGCTATCTTCTTCCTTCAACCCTGCAATGTACCTAAAGGGCCACGAATGTTTACGAACATGCAAAAATTTCTTTGCAAAAACATAAACAATAAACAATAAAAAGAACCTCGGGATCTTTGTTACGCAAGAAAAGAACAGCGGCCCGGTACTGCCTTGAACCACAAAAAGCAAAAGAGCCGGGGAACAATTTTCCATCGCCAAAAAAAAAAAAAAAAAGCGGATATGAAGAACGTGAGAAAGAAGGTGCGCGGATATGAAGAGCGTGAGAAAGAACGTGAAAAGAATGGAGGATTTCATGATAATCTTTTTTCTTTTTCGTTGGTAGACGACCGGTAGAGCTCCACGATACTCGATCTTCATCTTTAAGAAGCCAAGAAAACCGAGTACTATGCTTAGAAAATGCTCGATTCTCGATCTTAGATAACTAGCAAAACGGTAGTCCAACTTCAAGACGACGATGCCAAAAGCTGCACATTTTCCTGTTAGGAATTGTGATTGTTAGTTGAATAAGAAGCAGGAAAAAAATATTGGATCAGCTCTTATAAGGCAGACCTTGAAAGCTTATTATGAGCTCCAAATCCTTCTGAAGAAAGCAGGAGTGCCCAGGGCAGAGCCTCGAGCCCAAAGGCAGAGAAAGAATATGAAGAACATGATATGAAGAAGAGGCCATCATAATTCCGGCGGAAGCGAGGGGCATCATAAGAAGAGCGTGGCAACAGCCCCATTTTCCTTGTGTGTGAGGAGTTCGTTTCAAAATATATGGAGGATTTCAAGGAAGGCAGAGAGCCGGATGGCATTACAGAGAGCAAAGAGCCGGAAGACAGAGAGCAAATGGCATTACAAAGCTGCAGATCCGGCCAAAGAAACTTGAAATGCAGTCGCTCCGGATCCATAGCTTGAATGATATGCACCATAGCTCGAATCCACCATAGCGCCATAGCATCGGACATGCACAAGCAGCGCCATAGCTGGAGAAAAAAGCAATGGCGCCATAGCTGGAGAAAGAAAGCAATGGCGGCGAAGAAAGGAATGGCGGCAAAGAAATCTCAGCCCTTCATTTTTTACCCAGTAAGATTATAAGACGAGGATCATGATCTTCACCGTCCATCTCTACTGTCAGTAAATCTGAAGCGTTAAAAAATAGAGCCAATAAGATCATACTACGAAGATCACCATTTGGGCATTTATCTTCAATTAAATATTTGATGGGGCAATTTTTTACACATATTTTAATTCTCAAATTTTCAATGTATAATAATCTACTAAATCAACTACTTAATGGGATGTTTTTTATATTATTTGTGGAACATTGATCTGACGAATATGCCTTCCATTGTGCTAGATCAACGACCCTCGATTTTTTCACTGGCATTCCATGTGCAACTTTCAATGGTGCAAAAGTGCACAGTAAATATGATACTAGCTCTTCTTAGGAAAGGCTAATTTGCGCGAATCGCAATGTTTTACGCAAGTTTTACTTATCAAAATAAATGCCCAACTCGCATTTTGGGTCCTAAAGATAATTACATTATAGCTTATTTGGAGCATTCGAGGAGGCAAGAACTTTTGAATCAAACAAACAACTAAAAACTTTCCTTGCCATATGTTTTGCATCTCCAAACTGCAATGGCCGCAAAGCCGAAATGAATCTCCAACTGCCTTTGACATTCTGCATCAGATTCAAATTGCCTCCAATCCGACCTTTGTGAAAGAAACAAAACAAAGAAATAAAGACACAAAGGAAATAAATCCTTCTTGTCGGACCGGAGGATTCGAACCTCCAGGCCGCAATGGCCTCACCAGAGCCACAAACACCAGGGCAATGCAACTTTGGTTTTAACACCATCCAGTCCAGGCACACCCTCGGGGAATCAAGGCCACTTAGCTTTTCACAATCAAGCACCGCCCTAAGCGAGTTTCGGTCTTTGGAGCAGGAGGTTGGAGTTTCGGCATGCAAAGCGAAGCTACTACCGCACTTATCCAGTCCCTACAAATGGCAAGACATCTTTCTTTTTTAGAACCATTGCCAACAATGCCATGCAGAAACCCCAGTGATGACCCCAGTGGCATGTTTGAGCCCACCTTGGCATGTTTGAGCCACCTAGGCACCAACATGTCATATTGGAGCCCACGTGGCATGTTGGAGAGCCTAGGTGGCATGTTTGAGCCACCTTGGCATGCTGGAGCCTAGATGGCATGTTGGAGCCTAGGTGGCATGTTGGAGCCCACGTGTCATGTTTGAGCCACCTTGGCAAGTTGGAGCATAGGTGGCATGTTGGAGCCCCGCATGGCATGTTTGAGCATGTTGGAGCCTAGGTGGCATGTTTGAGCCATTTTGTCATGTTGGAGCCTAGGTGGCATGTTGGAGCCACCTTGGCATGTTTGAGCCTAGGTGGCATGTTAGAGCCACCTTGGCATGTTGGAGCCCACGTGGCATGTTTGAGACACCTTGGCATGTTGGAGATGGCATGTTGGAGCCTAGGTGGCATATGTTGGAGCCCATGTGGCATGTTTGAGTCACCTTGGCATGTTGGAGCCTGGGTGGCATGTTGAAGCCCATGTGGCATGTTTGAGCCACCTTGTCATGTTGGAGCCTAGGTGGCATGTTTGAGCCACCTTGGCATGTTTGAGTCTAGGTGGCATGTTGAGCCACGGTGGCATGTTGGAGCCTAGGTGGCATGTTTGAGCCAACTTGGCATATTTAAGCCTAGGTGGCATGTTGTGAGCCACCTTGGCATGTTGGAGCCTAGGTGGCACGTTGGAGCCAACTTGGCATGTTGGAGCTCACGCGTGGCATGTTGGAGCCCGGTGGCATGTTGGAGCCTAGGTGGCAATGTTGGAGCCTATGTGGCATGCCAGGTGGCATGTTGGAGCCCACGTGGCATGTCGGAGCGTAGGTGGCATGTTGGAGCCTAGTTGGCATGTTGGAGCCTACATGGCATGTTGGAGCCTAGGTGGCATGTTTGAGCCAACTTGGCAAGCTTGAGCCTATGTGGCATGTTGGAGCCACCATGGCATGTTGGAGCCTAGGTGGCATATTGGGCCCTAGGGTGGCACGTTCGAGCCTAGGTGGCATGCATGAGCTCACGAGGCATGTTGGAGCCTACGTGGCATGTTGGAGCCTACGTGGCATGTTGAAGCCTTGGTGGCATGTTGGAGCCTAGGTGGCATGTTGGAGCCTAGGTGGCATGTTGGAGCCCACGTGGCATGTTGGAGCGTAGGTGGCATGTTGGAGCCTAGGTGGCATGTTGGAGCCTACGTGGCATGTTGGAGCCTAGGTGGCATGTTTGAGCCACCTTGGCACGCTTGAGCCTAGGTGGCATGTTGGAGCCACCTTGGCATGTTGGAGCCTAGGTGCCATGTTGGAGCCTACGTGGCATGTTGAAGCCTTGGTGGCATGTTGGAGCCTAGGTGGCATATTTGAGCCACCTTGCATGCTTGAGCCTAGATGGCACGTTGGAGCCAACTTGGCATGTTGGAGCCTATGTGGCGAGGGTTAGAGCTCACGCGGCATGTTGGAGCCGGGTGGCATGTTGGAGCCTAGGTGGCATGCTAGGTGGCATGTTGGAGCCCACGTGGCATGTTGGAGCCTAGGTGGCATGTTTGAGGCACCTTGGCATGCTTGAGCCTAGGTGGCATGTTTTAGCCACCTTGGCATGTTGGAGCCTAGGTGGCACGTTGGAGCCTAGGTGGCATGCTAGAGCTCACGAGGCATGTTGGAGCCTAGGTGGCATGTTGGAGCCTACGTGACATGTTGAAGCCTTGGTGGCATATTGGAGCCTAGGTGGCATATTTGAGCCACCTTGCATGCTTGAGCCTAGATGGCACGTTGGAGCCAACTTGGCATGTTGGAGCCTATGTGGCAGGTTAGAGCTCACGTGGCATGTTGGAGCCCGTGTGGCATGTTGGAGCCCTAGGTGGCATGCTAGGTGGCATAAGCCCACGTGGCATGTTGGAGCCTAGGTGGCATGTTGGAGCCTAGGTGGCATGTTTGAGCCACCTTGGCATGCTTGAGCCTAGGTGGCATGTTTTAGCCACCTTGGCATGTTGGAGCCTAGGTGGCACGTTGGAGCCTAGGTGGCATGCTAGAGCTCACGAGGGCATGTTGGAGCCTAGGTGGCATGTTGGAGCCTACGTGACATGTTGAAGCCTTGGTGGCATATTGGAGCCTAGGTGGCATATTTGAGCCACCTTGCATGCTTGAGCCTAGATGGCACGTTGGAGCCAACTTGGCATGTTGGAACCTATGTGGCATGTTAGAGCTCACGCGTGGCATGTTGGAGCCCGGGTGGCATGTTGGAGCCTAGGTGGCATGCTAGGTGGCATGTTGGAGCCCACGTGGCATGTTGGGCGTGGGTGGCATGTTGGAGCCTAGGTGGCATGTTGGAGCCACGTGGCATGTTGGAGCCTAGGTGGCATATTTGAGCCACCTTGGCACGCTGGAGCCTAGGTGGCATGTTGGAGCCACCTTGGCATGTTGGAGCCTAGGTGGCATGTTGGAGCCTACATTGGCACGTTGGAGCCTAGGTGGCATGCTAGAGCTCACGAGGCATGTTGGAGCCTATGTGGCATGTTGGAGCTCACGTGGCATGTTGGAGAGGCCGGACCCAGGGAGGCGGACATCACAAAGGTTAAGGGTGAGGCTTTCCTACTAGTGCTCCTCAGGGAGGGCAAATGCCAATGCCTCCCCTCCGGGCAGGGTTTCCCATCCCCAGTTGAATCCACTCTTCAAGTAACCCGCTTCAAGCGGGTTCAAAAATTCAAGATCCGTCCAGAGAACATATCAAACCGCCAAAGTGTCGACCATGTAGAAAGCCCGTGCTTTGTCGTTTAGGCAGTACAAAGGCTCGGAATGGAGATTAGACTTAGCCGCCATGTCGTCCAGAAACGGCAAAATTACCCTAGGGACCAAGTTACAGTCATTTTTTGCAGCAAAAAGCCGCGAACCCTCTACATGGCGATTCTACGCACCCTCCGCTAAGGCCAATTCACTACGAGCGTGTTGGACATGAGCTACTTTGGCGCTTCTGGAGGCGAGGGGTGGTCTTACGCCCACGAACTTGGTCTCCGGGGTAATGTCGATGTTTCGAAGTTAAGTTGGCGAGTCGAATCACGGTTAGGGGTGGGAGAGTTGCCCGATCCATGGCCGGGGACCTTCCGGAGAGGACATTTTGGGTCGAACGCCACGGAAGGTTTTAGGGCAGCTTCTCAACCATGTCTCAAGTGCAACTGAATAAAACTCGACCTCCATAACGTAAACCCTACAATAACCTAGCAATGCATAAGGTTTGCGTTTTGGAGGCCATACCCTAGTCAGATTGGACCAGGATCTTGCACAATGTCATGAGGTAGTGGAGGGCGTTGGACGCCAAAAGGCGAAGCCCCTAAAACCTTCAAAAGCGATTCGACCCAAAAGGTCCTCTCTGGAAGGTCCTTGGCCACGGACGGGCAACTTTCCCACCCCGGAACTGTGATCTGACTCTGCCAACGGACTCGAAACATCGACATTACCCTGGAGACCAAGTTTCTTGGGCAGAAGACCACCCCTGCTCCAGGAAGCACCAAAGTAGCTCATGTCCAACACGTTCGTAGTGAATTGGCCTTAGCGGAGGGTGCAGAATACTGCCATGTAGAGGGTTAGGTGCTTCTTTGTCGCAAAGAATGACCGTGTAACTTGGTCTCTAGGGTAATTTCGCTGTTTCGGACGACATGGCGAAGTCAAATCTCCATTCCGGAGCCTTTGTACTGCCCGAACGACAAAACACTTGGGTTTCTACACGGTCGACTGCAGGACACTTTGCGGTTTGATATGTTCTCCCGGACAGATCTTGAATTTGTTTGAATCTGCTCGAAGCAAGTTACTTGAATGGAGAATTCAACGGTCGGATAGGGAAACCGGCTCCGAAGGGAGGCATTGGCATTTGCCCTCCCGAGGAGCACCGTAGGAAAGCCTGCCTCGATAAATCCAAACCCCATTTCGTCAGTTTCTATTGCTTCTTGTTTTCAACTGCAGCTTCTCGACCATGTCTCAAGTGCAACTGAATAAAACTCGACCTCCATAACGTAAACCCTACAATAACCTAGCAACGCACAGGGTTTACGTTTTGGAGGCCAAAACATGGTCGACTTCTTTGATAACTAGGTGGACCATTTCTAAACATGCATGGGGAGCCATGAGAACTGAAATAACAGAGTTTCGATCTATTCGCCAATCCGAGTGGCCCCAAACAATTTTGCTACTGCATAAGGCGCTCTACACTTTTAATTGTAAAACTAGGAGGAGAATAAATCCAAACCCCATTCTTGCAATTTCTCTTTGCCCTCGTGTTTTCAAACGCAGTTGCTTTCGACCATGTCCCAAGTGCAACGGACCAAAGCCGAAACCTCCATAACGTAAACCCTACAATAACCTGGCAAGGCACAGGGTTTACGTTTTCCATTGGATAAGATAAATTAGATACAATTAAAACCATTGGATGACGTGGATAACTATTGGATTGTCTATAGCGAACCTTAGTACCAACTAGATGTAGGCATGGTTTAATGGTGTCCCACTAATGATATCCAAAATGGGGGGATAATGTTAGGATATTGCATAGTCTTGCCATTTTATAATGCTTGGGGATTTGTTGCAATGGTCCTATTCCCCATAAACAATTACATCTCAAATTCTTAATGGTCTAAATTATACCAAGATGTAGGAACGGTTTAATGGTGTTCCACTAACGATATCCAAAATGGGGAATAATGTTAGGATATTGCATGGTCTTGCCATTTTAATGCTTGGGGATTTGTTGCAATGGTCCTATCCTCCATAAAAAAATACATCTCACAATTCTTAATGGTTTGTTATGCAAAAATGTAGGCGTGGTTTAATGGTCTTTCTCTAACAATACCCAAAATGTTAGGATATTGTTAGGATTTTTAAATGATCCTATGATATTAATGCTTAGGGATTTGTTGCAATGATCCTGCACTCCCTCAAGGAATACAAATCAAATTCTTGATGGTTTTGTTATGCAAAAATAGGTGTTAAGTAATTGAAGTAGTTGAAGTAACTTGTCTTACATGGAATACTAGTATAAGGACATGTGATCGTGCACGTGCAGCAAATCGTGCACATGTAGCAAATCAAGTACTCTGTCCTACCACTATAAAGACCCGTGATATGGAAGGATAGGACATGTAGAGAATCAAGTATTCTTTCCTACTTCTATAAAGACATGTGACAATAGAAGTATTACACATGTCGTAATTCATGTATTTTTCCTACAATGCCTTAGCAAATAAAGTACTACCCTACTACTATAAAGACATGTGACATGGAAGCATACGACATGTAGAGAATCAAGTATTCTTTCCTACTTCTATAAAGACATGTGACAATAGAAGTATTACACATGTCGTAATTCATGTATTCTTTCCTACAATGCCTTAGCAAATAAAGTACTCTGTCCTACTACTATAAAGACATGTGAATGGAAGTATAGGACATGTAGAGAATCAAATATTATTTCCTACATCTATAAAGACATGTGACAATAGAATTATTAGACATGTAGAAATTCAAATATTCTTTCCTACAGTGGATTGTATTATAAAATGACATGTCACAATAGAAGAAACTACAAAACAACAATTGGATGTTTTAGTCCTTTGAAAAAAGAACACCATTATCGAACAAAACCATACCTCCACAAATCCACATGTAGGATTCTTTGAAAACAGGACATGTAGACCTACCAAAACTGATGTTTTCAACAGTGGACCAAAAACCGGGGTGAGTGTGGGATGAGCAATCTGAAGCGGAGGCCATACAAACACACTCCCAAAACATTTTGCAAATGGCACAAGCGGCAGACCTGCAGTGGCTTGCATCTGATGACCCAGTTTCCGGATACCGCTATCTAGGAAACGGGATGTGCCCTCTTTGATGGGGATCCTATACTCTCCCGGCTTTTTCATATGAGGAGGAAACTAATCGCATTATCCGGGAAGCCGGAACACCGAATTTTCACAGATCAATTCCGGTACCGCCGAAATGGATATGCGTGCCAACCCCTCCACGCTTATTTTCTCGAACTTAATGTAAGAAACGTAGATTCGGATAGCCAGGGAAAGAGAGCTTGAGGAGCAAAGTGCAGCTCTCCTAGCACAAGCATGTAAGGCAACACAGCTTGACGAGGAGGTCGCTAAGCCGAGGAGGATACTATCCATCGCCAGCAGGTAGAACAAGAGCAAAATTTGAAGAGAATGCAGACGGGCTGCAGAGCGTAGAGCAAGAGAGGTAACCTGGGCCGGAAGGAGCTACCGAGGAAGGAAGAGGAAGAAAGGCATCGGCAAGAGCAACCACCGCAGGTCCGTGTTCCTCACCGAAGACAAAAGAAGACACCCCAAAAAGATCCGGGTGCTCAAGATAAGGATCAGCTTAGGCTCGAGGAGGAATCGCTTAAGGCCGCAGGGATAACCAAGGGACAACATCATCCAGAAGCCCCAAAGATCCTCGAACAAAGAGGGAAGACTCTACCGAGCTGCACCCCAACCTAGGAGGAGGCATCGTTACAAGCCCGGTACTGGAGTGGCGCCGAGAGATAAGGAAGTACCAGAAATCCACTGAGTTTCTGTTACGAAAACTTCCTTTCCAGCGTCTGGTCCGAGAGATTGCCCAAGAATTTAAGACGGACCTTCGTTTTCAAACTCATGCCATTCTAGCACTTCAGGAGGCGGCCGAGGCTTACTTGGTGGCCCTCTTTGGCGATGCAAACCTATGTGCCATCCATGCCAAGCGAGTAACCATCATGACAAAAGACCTACGATTTAGGCACGCAGGATCCGGTGGGGAACGGTCATAATTATGTACATCACAATTTTGTATCTATGTAAATCGGTATATATATTAATACAAAACTGTTTTGACTTCTTATTTTGAATTGTGAATTTTCCTACAATTAAAAAAATAAAATAAAATAAAAATAATAATAACTGAAAAAAAAAAAAGAGATGATGAGCTGGCGCCTCGAACGCCGTGCCCAGCAAGTTAAATACTCAGATTCATTTTTAGGGTTTCATCATTTCTTACTCCTGTTTCCTTCTTCCTCCCATCTTCCTCAAGATGATGGACTCTGGCCTACCGACTAGCATGGTACATGGGAGGCGAGCAATGGGATCCCCAGGTTCCTTACCCTCTCTTGGATCCTATGTTGCAGAGTTCAGTCGACCTCATCGACAATATGCGCGCCCACCCTGACTATGCGACCTTTGTAGAGTTCTATGATGAGGAAATATTGCCTGAAGCGGAATTCTTTGGGGAACCGCCCCAACCTTATCTTCACAGAGATATTGTGGAGCATATGTTGGGAGATGATCGCCACAGCTATGACATCCTCAAGGGCATCATCAGACGTGCTAAGCACGCTCCCATTATCGATTGTGGCTCTAATGGGCTATACTTTGAAGCCCAGTTTGCCCTTGCTCTTATTATGGACAGGTATGTTGATGGTACTGACACCGCTTTAGAGCAAGCTAAGGCCCCACTTCCTCCAGATCCAGAGGAGGACGAGCAGATAAACTTTGCTGATTTTGAACGATGGAAGGAGTTAGCTAAAGAGAGGCCTTTACCTCGTAGTAAGGGCCAAGCACTTGTGGGATTGAGTTCGCTTGCTACCATCAAGGTTGGGGATCAAGATTACTTGCTGCTGAGCGACATTCAATGGGCGTATCAGCATATCGCCAATAAGGGTAAGCAGAGGACCGCTCACCTTCTTTATGAGCTGGCGAATATTGTCGTGGTCAGCATGATTTCATTGATTACTCGCCCCAATTATGCGCCGTAGATACATCAAGCGCTCAACTATCAACCCCTTGATGTTGAGCCTATCAAAGACACTCTTTGTCTTTGCGCGATTAATGATTCAGGTACCCCATCTTCGTTCTCGAATCGCTTTCCGTGCTACGGGGGCCACATGTGCCCAACATCAACGACGTCGTCGTCCAAGCCGAGGACGCGACCCAACCATGGAGGATTTATGTGATGAGAGTCAGTATGCTCAGGAGGAGAAGGATTTTGCCATGGAGGAGGAGCTGCCCCGGAACTTGGAGTCCGAGTTGGCCTCTTCAACCCATCCGATGGTTCAAGGGTTGAAATGCCATATTACCCGGTTTTTCTTGTCGGCTTTTACAAGCAGACAGGTTCTCTTCTTTGCTAAGGCAATTGCCCCTGAAGCAGAGGCGGCTGTATGGGCATTAAGGGCACTTTCGACCACAGCCGGCCATAAGAAGTTAGCTCCTAACCTTGAGCAGGTCATCTTAGTGAACCGTGATCTTGCCATTGCAGTGTTTGACCATGAGATTGGTTCTTGGATGAACATGAGTCTGCTGGTTGCGGCGCCATTGGCTACAAATGTTCCTCCAGAGATAGCTTCATCAGCTGCCTCATCAGTTAATCCTAGCGTGTTACTCCTACAGCATCGACCAGAGCCCCAGCTTGATACTCAAGCACAAGATGTTGACGGATCGACCTCTTAGTTTTAGGTTTCATTGGGTCATCGTATGAAATTTTGTTAATTTTAATTGGCATTACCTCTAGTGGGCCAACACTAAAATCTATGTACTGTTTCAATTTTATATATATTCAGGATATCTTCTTATGTTTCTTGCACTGTTGAAAACCATTGAATTGTTTTCTCCTTTCAATAATTAATTATCTTCCTTAAAGTTGGAGTGCAAGGGAATTGTTCAACGTATATATAATTATTCCTGTCGTCTTGCAGAAGAAACACTTGAGGAATACCAGGACAGGATCACCGATCTGATAAGAATGGATGAACAGGGACCTCCTGAACACCCGGGGACTTCACCATTAAGAACCCGTATAGACCAACATCGTGACTGGTAGGGGGTTTTTTAATTGGCAAAGGGGTCCGTAGACGTATGGGTTGGTTGTACGAAAAACCAAGTTCTAGCAGTACTCAAAACGGTAGGGGTTGTGGGCGGGAAATGGCGCTCCCGCATGGATCCGGGTAGGGGTATAGGGCTTTTTATTTGGATCTCTACTGTGATATATCAATAGCAGATTAGGCATCGTTTTGCTTTTGCTTCTACGTGAGATGGGAAGATTAAGTCTTATTTTCTTTGTTAAATCGAGGGAGCTTGGAGCTGGAGCAATCGCTAAACTAAGAGCTGGAGCAATCGCTAAACTAAGGTGCAGGTTAATCCGGCATTTACAAAGTCTCGTGAATCGATTGTAAATCTCTTTACTTTCTCGCTTCAATGTTTATGCAATGTTTGTGTGTTTCTTGCTTTGTTTTTGATGTTTACTTTGCTTCAAACATCTTCTCTCTCCCTTGGAATTTAGTGGATTGCTCCGGAAAAAGCGTATTTAAAGCTTTTTAAGTTTGATTGCGCGGTGGCTCTAGCTCCAACAGAGGCTCTCCTTAAGCACACTAGAAGTCCGAGTTCTATTCTATTATGTTTTGTATCCTCGCACAAAAGAGTGCGGATAATGTGTTTTGAGCAGTTTGGCGGTGCTAGAGGAGGTTTTGCCAATGTTTGGGTGGCGGATAAATGAAACATGGCTATGGCAACTATATCCGGCTTCCTTCACATGCAAAAGTCTTCTTGTTTAAAGCTACATGTTTTGCTAAAGCAGATCTTAATATTTCGTTCTTGCTTTTTTGTCATTGCAGGATACTCAAATGTTTGCCTTCTCAAACATTCCATGTGTCTCTGCCCAAAGAAGATAGTGCCTCTCGAAATTTATAGAAGTGTAATAGCTGTAAGCATCGTTGTTTGTCTTCTTTCGAGAATATACTCTTGGTCATCTTGATATTTCTTTGAAGGGATTATGCAGGTGTTATTCAAGGATACAGAGCACACATAAAAGCACATAATTGTAATGCGAGAAAAGGAATTGTTTTTCGTTATAGAATGTCATGTTATACCTCAATAAAGCTCATGTTTCACTTCTTTCCACCTAAACTTGGACTTTTGGATGTAGTTGATGAAGAATGAATTGAAACATCGAGAAGCTAGCTGGGAAAAGTTGCATTGGAAATGGTTGGACCAATTAAGGAAATGGTGACGGTGAAAGCACGCCCGGTATGAATGAGTGTGTCTACATTATACATATGAGCAAACATTATACATTATACATTATACATTATACATTATCATGTCATGCAGATTGGACTCGAGGAAAAGAATCACGGATAATGCCTTCGTGCAAGTCACGGTTAATTATAATCGATGTCAATTATTTGTTGCCTTCCGGGACAGGCTTGCCTTGTTAATAAGCGTCAATTAACCTGGATTGTGAATTTTCTTGTTGACTTATAGATATTTGCAGCTTATGACAAACATGGGAAGCAAGTTGCGGGTGACAAAAGATAAAGAAGTGAGCTCATAGATTTATTTTTAGTTCGTGCATATGCATCTTCAGTCAAGTCAAGAGTTGCCGCTATGTTTGTGTATGCATAAGGCCATCTTTTCAATGGTATTACATTTATAATCGTTGCATTCATTTTTACACCAGAATTGTCCATGCTTGAGTTACATGGTGGGTTTCTCATGTGGTGTTTCTCATGTGGTGAACTTATTCAGATCTTGGTAGAAGATTTCTGGGTTTTTGAGAGGCATCTGACAGATTCCGATTCGTATAACAATGCCATAGATGTGCTGCAGCGCATAAGATGTTGTGACAAGCTCACTGCCACATTGTCAGAACATAAGAGATTGCTGGAGGATTACAGATTTGGAGCCCAATTGACCGACCGGTGGCCCTTAGCCAGTTCATCCTCATCACTTCTTAGAGTTAATATAAAATAAAGTAGTTGTTTCACAAGTTGGTAAACCAAATCTAGGAGTTGTCACTGAATTCCACTAAACTCGCAAATTCACATTGATATTATCGTTTGCCATCTGTGCCATCTCAATTCGTGGAAACCTCTATTTGCACTTGCAAGAGTTTAGGGCCAATGTTGTTCCCTTGGATTTCACAACATTGTGAAGAGTTAATGTGCTTATCTTCATCATATATATTAAAGTCATCTCTATTGATTAAGGCACACCCTAATGAACATGCGTCCTTTTACTTATGCACAATAGTGTTGGGGCACTGTCATAAAAAATGCACATTTGTGGTGAACAATTAACTAGATATTTGAAAAGATTATTAGAAATCGAAAGTGACTGGAGTACATGTACGGATAAGGGTATATGGATTGCTAGTTGGGGCTGGAGTACATGTACGGATAAGGGGCCAAAAATTAAAATTCATATATACGTATGGTTGGGGGTTTCACCATAAAAAAGCCGTATCTGGGGTTTTGGTCGACCCCTTGCACGCACATGCCATATGCTCTATATAAAGGGGTGAAGCCCCCGGGCCTGAACAGGACTATGGGGAACGATACAACGAGTATCCTGAACGGGAAGTTGACGATGACATAGCGGAGCTTAGGGTGCCGGAACAACCTTATGATCCTGACAAGGGGATGGAAATAGTTACTCTCCTTCGAGAACGTGCTTACGATGATCTGAAATGGACTCTTTCCCGTACTTGGGATTATTGGAATATGACCCCACATCAAGCTTTTGATGATGCTAATGATCATCTCCGCAAATCTTCTACGACCGCTGAAGGCTCTTCAACCTTCTCGATTATTAGCCCCACTTGGGATTATCAACCCGTTATTATCCGGGCTTGGGCACGCGTTATAAGCTCGCCGAGTGTGCGTGAGAGTGTGCGCTATGCCGCCATGTATCCCTACGCAAAACCCTTAAGCCGCCAATTTCCGGTTTTGTGTGTTCCTATGCTTCACTATGGCTAGGAAATGGCCTGTATCAGGCCTCTTTATGTATTATATAACTATAAGTTTATAACTGTGTTCCGTATGAACTTCTTTGATGTAACCGTCATCTCGCTTGTAATTTGAATCTTCTGTCCTTTTTCGTGTTCACTTTGTGTTTCTCGATACTACTCAAAATGACTTTGTTATAACACTTACTGTTATCGTGACTCTTTCTTATATCATCGTATGTTTAATATAGACGATGCACGCAATGCCACCGCTGACATACACCCTCAAACGCCGGTTAACGGTTAACACCAACAAGAATTGATGCCGATGAAAAGACAGTTAGGGCTAATTACGTGCCTACGCCTTGCATGCTAACCCACCACAAGATGTACAACAGATGCACCGGAAGTTACCTCCGTTGTCCGCCTAGTCCACTCGCGACAGTAGCCGCCCCCACCACCTAACCACCCGGTGCACTGCGCGAAAGAGGTCCCACTCTAAACGCCGGACGGAGCTCCTCTAGAGACAAGGCCACCTCCTCAAAGTCGCCCGCCGGTGTCATCCGACCATCATCCGCATCATCCGGTGGCCATGCAAAGCCGAGATAAGGAGTACCGCAAGACAGTTGATACTGACCATAACTAGTATATGGAAGAACAGGAAATTGGCCCAGTTTGATGGGAAATCTAGAGGCGGCTTGAATGCCGAATCTTGCTGGACGAAATGAAGGAGTTCGGCAGGTCCTATGGCATGACAGAGAAGGATACAGGAAAGGTTGCCACCACAAACCTTACCGGAGCTGCCCGTATTTGGTGGAAGGGCTATGCCGAGCTAAACATCCGGGCGGGAGTAGATGCAACTTCGAGAAAAGTTTGCCAAGGCCTTCAAATCGCATTATGTGCCTCGTGCACATAAGTGCCAACCGATCCGGACTTTCTACAAGGTTGGAGCGAGAAGAGTATGTCCGCATGTGGCTTAATCGATGAGTTTATGCGCCTGAGACTGTATGTACCTGGTATGAATGAGAAAAGGGCAGTGGAGGGCTATATTGAGGGTTTGGCACCATCGATCAAACGGATGGTTAAGGCCATCGACCCGAAATCAGTTGCAGAAGCCGAGGCTAAAGCATTGAGCCTCGAGGAGGACATACCAAGGAATCAGTATCCGCCCCGCTCCTTACCGCGAGCCCACGGCCGTCCACACCTTACAAACCCCGCTCTCCAAGTCCGGGGCCCTCTCAGCAGAACTCTTACGGTCGCCAGGAGAAGAAAGTCGCTTTTAGCACGCCAGATAAGCAGAGCAATGCTGGTAAGGAAGTTCGAAACCTCTTGCAGTCCATTCCTAAAGAGGCCAGAGAACAGCTGCGCCGGGATAAGGCATGTTACAGGTGTATGAGGCCTGGACACTTCATGCAGAATTGCCCATATGTTACCCGACGCCTACTGGCCATGGCCGACCTTTGCGCGGGATGATATTGAGTCAACATTACCTGCTGACGAGGACGCTCCCGAGTACATTCACGGTGCGTCTCATATCCTTGCAGCTATAGAAACTGGCAATGCTGAAAGTCAGCCTGCTGTCATTTCCACCATAGGCCAAATAGACAGTAAGCCTTTTGTAATTCTTATGGATACGGGGAGTACACATAATTTTGCTTCTCCTAGAATGGCCCAGGTCCTACAACTGGAAACCCTAAGGTCACGACCGAGACCTGTCACTTTAGCCAGTGGTAAGGTTAGACATACTCATGGTCGTCGCATCAACCTTAAGATGCAGTTGCCAGGCGCACCAGTTGCTATGGGTGCCGAGTTAATGGATATTGGCAAATACGACCTCATTGTTGGAATGGAATTCTTGGCATCTGCAAAAGCCAACATAGACTGCGAGAAGAGAGAAGTTACCTTCAACGCAGCTAATGGAGCCCGTGTAACTATAAAAGGTGAACCATTCAACCCTATCATGCAGTCTATGTCCATTCGACAGTTAGATAAAGCTATACGCAAGCAAAAGCTCCTCTGCGTTATTCGACTTGCTTCCATTGAGTCAGATGCTAAGCAAAACCAAGTAATCAACGCCTTGCCACGGGGGATTGCCAGTATTCTCCATGAATTTAGCGATATTTTCCCAGACGAGATCCAAGCTTCCTCCTTTTTAGAGGGGTAGAATGTGAGATAGCTTTAGAGCCGGGCACTAAGCCTACCAAAGAAGGCCCTCGCACGGATGAGTCCCCCGAGTTGGCGAGCTTAAGAAGCAACTTCAAGAGTCGCTAAACCTAGGTTTTATTCGACCTAGCGTTTAGCCTTTGAAGCCCCTATTCTTTTGTAAAGAAAAAGGACGGCTCCCTTGAGAATGTGTATTGATTATCGGCAACTCAACAAGCATACCATCAAAAATCGCTATGCTTTTTGCCGAGAGCGAGATGATCTAATGGATCGGTTGCAAGGGGCCAAATATTTTCAAAGATTGACCTTTCGCCAGGGATATCATCAGATAAGGATTAAAGAGGAGGACATCCATAAATCTGCTTTTTTCGCACTAGATATGGGCATTATGAGTTTACCGTTATGCCTTTCGGATTAACTAATGCCCCCGCAACGTTTATGCGGTTAATGAACGATGTTTTCCGACAATACTTGGATGATTTTGTTGTCATTTTCTTTGACGACATTCTCATCTACAGTAAGACTCTAGAAGAGCATGAGAAACATCTTAAATTGGCCCTACAAAAGTTAAGACGTCATCAGCTTTTTGCCAAGTTCTCTAAGTGCAAGTTTGCCACTCCAAAGGTTGACTATTTGGGCCATATCATTTCTGCAGAGGGAATTGCTACAGATCCAGCAAAAATAGAGGCCGTAAGGGAATGGCCTATTCCAGAAAATGTCTCCGAGGTCTGAAGTTTCTTGGGGCTAGCAGGATACTACCGAAAATTTGTGAAGGATTTTGCAAAGATTGCAGTCCCTCTTACAAATCTGACCAAGCATGAGAAGGTAAAGGATTGGATGGAGCACTGGAAGACTAAGGTTCAGGGAAGTTTCCAGCAGCTTAAAGATGCCTTAACCTCAGCACCCGTTCTCACGTTGCCCGATCCTGATAAGGATAAACTAGTGGCCACAGATGCAAGTAAAATCGCCACTGGTGGGGTTCTAATGCAGGAGGGGAGGGTTATTGCTTATGATTCAAAGAAGATGAACGAGGACCGAGCGGCCGATACCCTACCCATGATCGGGGAGTTGTTAGTCGTTGTTCGCTTTTGCGAATATGGAGACACTACCTCCTTGGTAGAAGATTCCAGTTGGACACGGATCACCAAAGTCTCCGTTATTTATCCACCCAACCGAACCTCAACCTCCGTCAGAGGAGATGGATGGAATTTCTTGAAGAATATGATTTTAAGATCATGTATAAGCCTGGAAAGCACAATGTGGTTGCGGATGCATTGTCACGCCATCCCTCGGTAACCCGAACCCATTGTAACGCAATTTCTACACTCACCAGTGAGTTTGGGAAACAGATAGAACAGACTTTGGCCACGGATCCCGAGTTTTGTGAAATCTGGGCTAGTTTGAGTAAGGAGGCACGATCGATAAAGAACGCCAAGCTTTCCGCTCATGTAAAAAAGAGGGCAATTTGTTGTATCACAAGGATAAGTTATGTGTACCCGACCGGGGTGCGTAAGTTAATCCTCCATGACGCACAACAGCCCTATAGCTGGACATGCGGGTTTTATGAAGACCTATTTTAAAATCCGCTCTAGTTACTTTTGGCCTTCCATGAAGAAGGATATTGCTAGATACATTAAGCAGTGTCAAGTGTGTCAGCAAACCAAGGCGGAGCAACTAAGAGTTCCAGGAGAGCTGCAGCCTTTGGATGTGCCCCACGCAAAATGGGAAGTAATAACCATGGATTTCATTGTGGGCCTTCCACGAACTCTCCGTGGCTATGATGCATTAATGGTGGTCGCCGACAAATTGTCAAAAATGGCTCACTTCTTGCCATGTCGTACCGACCGACATCGCCTTCTTCGACACCGCCTTGCTTTTCGCCAAAGGAGATCTTCGGGTTACACCGGAATGCCACGGGTTATTGTATCGGCGGAGATCCCAAATTTGTAAGTGCATTCGGAAGGATTTCTTCACCACCATCCGGACCAAGCTTGCTATGAGTACCGTGATATCATCCTCGCACGGATGGTCGGACGAGGCGTACCAACCGTATTATAGAGGATATGCTACGAAGTTATGTGTGGAGTAAGCAATCCCAATGGGCTGACTATATTTATCTAGTAGAGTTTGCCTATAACAAAGATATGAAACGAGAGTCTTCGAATGTCTCCTTTCATGATAAATTATGGTTATCAATGCCTTACTCGACACATGGCACAATCCGCGGTCGAAAGTGGAGGTTTCTCAACAACTCCTCCCGGAGATGCAAGCTTTGGTCGGCACGGCGTGGTTACTTGCTACGCACGCGCAAATCGTCAAAAGAGTGTAGCGAGATAAGCACAGACCCCACGAAGTCTTCGGTGGGTGAATCGGTTTGGCTTAAGATTAAAGTAAAACAAGCCAAGCTTAAGATTGGTAATTGCAAGAAGTTGGCACCGGATGGGCTGGACCGTTCAAAATCTTTGAACGTATTGGGGAGCAAGCATATCGCTGGACTTGCCACCCGGCTTAAAGATCCACAAGGTTTTCATGTGAGTCTTCTAAAGCAAGCACACCCCTGATCGAGAAAGAGGTTTTGGAAACCCCAACCCTCCTGGAAATGACGTGGAGGAACAACTAGAGATAGTACCTGAAACTCTTCTTGATCGAGCTTATAAAACGGACTGGGAGGACTCAAAATCTGCAATACTTAGTCAAGTGGAAACACTTGCCGGTGGAGGATGCTACGTGGGTGATGCAAACAGATCTTGAGAAGCACTACCCCGATTTCATCGCGTGAATCTCAAGGCGCACCATCAACGATGCTATCAACCCCGCTTCCGGCGGTAAGCTTGAAGACTTGATTCACGAGAATCGGTAGGGGGGTAGATGCATCGTAGTTAACAACAATTACCCGATGATGGGATCACCTTCGTGTTCCTTAGGGCGTGGTTTCGTCAATGTGGACACGACCACCTAACCGCTTGTAAAGCATGAACTTCTTTACGCGAATGAATTTGCGTAACCATAGGCATAATAGGTTCCTTGTAGATAAATTTTCTTTTTCATTTCTTCTAGGGGTGGACCCTTCAACCACAACCTAATTATTTTTATTTGTGAAAACCGATATATTGACACATGCGGGCCGCTGAGCAAGACGCGGACCTGCCCATGTATAGAGGGTTGCTGATGACCCGACTTTTCGGATTCGCTTGTTTTACATGTCTTATTTTCGTCGTCTATGATGTTTTAAAATCAGACTCGGTCCTTGAACTTCGTCTGTTGATAAGTTTGTAAAATGCACCTTGGTGCTGACACTTTGTTATTCTCAACTTCAATGCATTACTGATTGAAATAATAAGTTATCTTCCTTTCTTAAGTATATTCTTCCTAATTCAGTTTTTTGTAGGTAACTGTCTCTGATTAATTAACCCCAATGCTGAGGACAGCATTATTTTTTAAGGAGGGGAGAATGTGACGTTCCACGTATTTATACGGTATACGTAACGTATTTATATGGTAATTATACGGTATACCTATAAATGTACTGACACGTCACCCGATAAAGGTACGCCATCATGGGGTATTGTAACATAGGGGGTTGACCTAGAAGGGATTAAATTAGCTATGCTAATTTAATCATTAAGGATAATAACCTATAATCTAGGGATTAATATTAAATGGGTTAATTAGACCAATAAATGCTTTGGGAAGCCACCGCCTAATTCGATTGGCGACATGGGGATTTCCAAATTGGGTGTCAACCGATCCCTATTGCTAATTGACTCCCAAAATTAGGTCCAAGAAGGAGCAGGAGTCGGCGCCTACCCCTGTCGTGGTTGGCGCCACCAGACCAAGTACTTTTTAATGCGGTAGCTGAAGTTGAACACCAAGATCAAGAAGATGGAGATCCCCAACGACAATGGGTCGGCGAAACCTGGTGGGTGGCTAGTGTAGTTGTGAATTCTAGGATGGCCCTGTTGGGCTTTTGTTTGGGTTGTTGGTCTATTCTCTCTTTGTGTTTACTCGTAGGAACTAACCCTTGATTGTAAAGGTAGGTTCTCTCTATATATTTCGATTCCGGGTTCGGGCTTGTAATGGATGGATTGGTGGTTGTTAGCCTAGTGTTACTCTGGAAATGGGGAATTAAGGGGGTAGAGACCTCTCGAGGCTATTTATTGTAGTATGCTCCTAGATAGAGCCCCCACAGATATTCCCGTTAGATGCGACCGTGCACAAGAGCCCACTTAGGGTCATAGATGCTATGGTCTTGGCTTAGCACCGCGGACAAGGAACACAAGTGGTGAAGTGGAGGTGGGGTCTTGCACGAACATAAAAAGGCTCCCAGGACTCCTATAGCGAAGCTAGACCCGATAGCCGAGGGCCACGAGGGCGGGTATGGGTCCGACACTCCACAGGTGGGAAGGTGTGACCCGTATGGGGCACCTTGCACTTTGAGTAGATTTAGGGTGAGTAAGCCTGCACGGATGCGGGGGGCTGATGCGGCACGTATTCTCTAGCTTCGCCCATGGAGCCCTTGTGATTCGGGGAAGGGGACGCTTCCCCGACCTGCGCCTCATCGGACCGGGGCTTCATGAACCCGGAGTAGGCTCGGCAGGGTGATGCCTCGAGCCTGCGTCTCAGGAAGGCTATAGCTGCGACGCCATAGCGTGAATTGACCCATCGCAAAGTGTGCAATGCCAGGAGGGGCGGATGGAGTGGACAACCCTAGCCAATGTTCTATGCCAGCCAACGCCATGTCAAGATTACTGTCACGATCTCTTGAGGCCTAGCCGTCAGTCGATCCTCACTGGAGTCTGAACCGGGGTAGAACCATGGGTTTGGGGTGTTTTCTTAGGTTTAGATGCATATTCTTTGCCGTTGGTATTTGGATGGATATGCCACCCTTCGAGGTGGTTATTTATATGTGATTTATGCTGTGTGCTAACCCTTGTATTCACGCTTCCGCGACGTAGGAGCCCCATTGAAGGCGTGGGCCGAATGACCCCTTCGTGTCCTTCTTTCGGGCATCGTATTATAGATGGCCCGAAATAGACGGAGGGCCCTGTTCATGGCGAGTTGGTCGCCATGGGAGGGGAAAGTCCCCGTATGTATGCGTCCGAGGGTCGTATATGTTCAGGGAGCGTCACAGCCAACAAGCAAGGCACCTTATAGAATGTCAACGGAAGAGTTGACGGAGCTAAAGAAGCAGTTGCAAGAATTGCTAGACCTAGGGTTCATAAGACCTAGCGTCTCTCCTTTTGGAGCCCCTATTCTTTTTGTGAAGAAGAAGGATGGGAGCCTTAGGATGTGCATCGACTATCGCCAGTTAAATAAGCACACCATTAAGAATAAGTATGCCTTGCCTAGGTCAGATGACCTAATGGATCAATTGCAGGGAGCGAAAATCTTCTCCAAAATCAGGGTATCATCAGATTAGGATCAAAGAGGAGGACATCCACAAGAGGCATTCAGGACAAGATATGGGCACTACGAGTTCACAGTCATGCCCTTTGGATTGTCTAATGCGCCAGCGACATTCATGAGATTGATGAACGACGTCTTCCGCGAATTTCTAGACTCCTTCATTATAGTCTTATTCGATGATATCTTGGTTTATAGTAAATCTATGGAAGAACATGCCCAACATTTGAAGAAGGTACTTGAAAAGTTAAGAAGGCATCAACTCTTTGCGAAGTTATCAAAGTGCCACTTCGCGACAGAAAGAGTGGAGTATTTAGGGCATGTGATAACAACAGAAGGCATTTCCACAGATCCTGCGAAGATCGAAGCCGTGATTGATTGGCCGGCACCGAAGAATACGCATGAAGTCAGGAGCTTCCTAGGCCTGGCACGCTATTATAGAAGATTTGTCAAGAACTTTGCCAAGGTAGCAGCGCCATTGACTGATCTCACAAAAGGCGGGAAGATAAAAGATTGGGCAACTCATTGGCAAAGCAAGACCCAGAAAGCATTTGACACATTGAAGGAAGCATTGACGACAGCGCTAGTATTGGTCTTGCCAGATCCGACCAAAGATAAGCTTGTAGCGACAGACGCTAGCAGGATAGCAACAGGTGCAGTCCTCATGCAGGAGGAAAGAGTAGTGGCCTATGATTCAAAGAAGTTGAACGACGCCGAGCAGCGCTATCCAATGCATGATCAGGAGCTCCTGGCTATAGTAAGAGCTTTAAGAATTTGGAGGCATTACCTATTGGGAAAAAGATTCCAGCTAGATACGGATCATCAAAGCCTTCAATACATATTTACACAACCACTCCTCCTGAGGCAAAGGAGATGGATGGAATTCCTCAAAGAATATGACTTCGAGATAAGTTATAAGCCAGGGAAGCTCAACGTGGTTGCGGATGCCCTTTCTAGGAAGCCTTTAGCAACAAGAATTCATTGTAATGCCATATCAACACTCGTAAGCGAGTTTGGCAAGAAGATCGAAGAAACATAAACATTGCCAACGGACCTCGACTTCAAGGAAGTTTGGGCAAGTCTTTGCAAGGAGGCCAGGACCGACAAGGAAAGGGAGATGTTCAGGCACTACAAGAAGGAGGGAAACTTGCTATACCATAAAAACAAATTGTGTGTACCAGAATCTTCACAAGTTAGGAAGCTAATCCTGAATGATACACACAATAGTCCCATAGCAGGGCATGCAGGGTTCATGAAGACGTACTTTAAAATTAGAAACAGTTATTATTGGCCCGGCATGAAGAAGGAAATAGCAAGGTATATCCGAGAGTGCCAAATATGCTAGCAGACAAAAGCGGAACAGCTTCGAATCCCAGGTGCTTTGGAACCATTGCCGGTGCCAAACGCTAAGTGGGAGGTAATAAGTATGGATTTTATTACAGGACTCCCAAGAACAACAAGGGGCAAAGACGCCTTGATGGTGGTAGTAGATAAGTTGTCAAAGATGGCACACTTTGTGCCGTGCAGGACAACAGATACGGCTCTAGACACGGCCAATCTATTTGTTAAGGAGATTTTCAGACTCTATGGCATGCCAAGGGAGATAATTTCAGATAGGGACTCCAAGTTCATGAGTGCCTTTTGGCAGGACCTATTCACCACCATACAGACGAAGCTTTCAATGAGCACGGCATATCATCCCCAAACAGATGGTCAGACAGAGAGGACGAACAGGATCATCGAAGATATGTTAAGAAGTTATGTATGGAACAAGCAATCTAAGTGGGATGATTTCATCCACTTAGTAGAGTTTGCATGCAACAGCACCAAGCAAGAGTCATCGCAGATGAGTCCTTTTATGATCAACTACGGGTATCAGTGCCTTACCCCGGATACTTGGCACAATCATGTGTCCAAAGTAGAGGTCTCCCAGCAGATGCTTTCAGAGATGCAAGACTTGGTAGAGGAGGTGAGAGGATATCTCCTAGCAGCAAGAAGTAGGCAGAAGAGCATCGCTGACAAGCACAAGACAGTAAGGGAATTTGAGATGGGAGACAAAGTGTGGTTGAAGATCAAAGTCAAGCAGGCCAAGCTCCGCATCGGCAACTGCAAGAATCTTGCTCCAAGATGGGCGGGACCTTTCAGGATAGACAAAAGAGTAGGTACCCAATCCTACAAGTTGGACCTGCCAGCGCATCTCAAAATCCATAGAGTTTTCCACGTAAGTCTCCTAAAAAGACACACCCCTAATCCGGAGGAAGTATTGGACACAAATGAGTTATTGGAAATGACGGACGAGCACCTTGAAATCGTCCCGGAAGTCCTTCTTAACAGATCTTATAAGAAGACAAGAAGGTCAAAATTTCTCCAATACCTTGTGAAGTGGAAGCACTTATCAGTGGAAGACGCTACGTGGGTACTACAAACAGACCTTGAGAAACAGTACCCCGAGTTCATGGAGCAATGCAAGGGTCGGCTCGTCACCGAAGTAATTGACATCGACAACCAAGAAATCGGCTCAGGCATGTCGATTTGGGTTTAGATTTAATTCATGTGTAGCTAAGATTAATCTACGCATGCAGCCTATGCTAGGTATGGGTTGCATGCGTTGTTACCGATGATGAGACCACGACGGTGATCTCTAGGACGTGGTGTAATGTCATTGTAGGCATGACCACGGTTTCGCTTGCATGAGTTGGAAGGTAGATTAGAAAGTCTACTTCTGTCCCACGGAAGTAGACGACCTCGAGAGATAAGAGGTCATTCAGGAATGCATGATAGGGAAAGCACCTCTAGTCAATGCCTATTACGGGGAGGACCCTTCACGCCCACATACGGGGAGGACCCTCCACGCTGGGCAACTAAAGGTGTAGGCATGAGTGGCATATAGGCATGATAAGGCGCTGTCTCCACGGCCATGATGGAAGAAACATAATCTTCCTATGCCGGAGATATGCCTTGCATCCATATAATTGTATTTAATGGGTGGTTCCCTTACAACCAACCCTTATAATAATTAAACACGTACTGACGTAGTGTTGAACCTGCAGGCCAATAGAGGATTTGAGCGGCAGGACGATGGCACTACGATGACTCACAACACACAATTTTGCCATAGTGTGTTGCGAGGAGGCGATAAGGAGCTTTAGCTAGGAAGTTTTGAACTATAATTGATGATAATGTCGTAAAATTTTGTGAACAATAGATGATGAAGTAGAGGACGGAAGAGCCTCTCACCATAGTACAATTACAATAAATTATAATATTACCTGAGGAGATTGATTATAACATTGGTATATAAGTTGTCGTGACCGCAGGGTATGCAGGTTTCCAAGGTGGGGAGACGTGTGATGCTGAGGACAACATCAAGCCAAGGTGGGGAGAATGTGACGTTCCAGCATAATATACGCTCCTAATACGTATATTATACTGCCACGTCCCACGTACATGCCATAGATGACATGTACTTGAGAGCCGAAGAACTTTGCACCTAGGGGCCAAGAGTGCACCTAGGGGGGGCAACCTCGAATGTTGTGCATGTTAATAAAACATACACAACAAAACCCCCTTGAACCTCATTTTCCAAATGGCATGAACCCATTTGGCCAAATGATTAACCTAACCTAAAAAGGGTCTATATAAGGGTTATAACCCTAAACCCTAAACCCTTTTCCATTTTTGTCATTTGGGGTTTTCATAGAGCTCCTTTCCCAATCTCGCATTTAGGGTTCTCTTGAGCCATTTCGGCCAAGTCTGGACTTCAATTCGCATTGCTGAGCTCCGAGAAGCCGGATTTGCACAACAGATTATCAATTCGCAGCCATCATCAGCAAGATCAAGAGCATGGACGCCTTCCGAGGATCAGGAGCGGGTCAAGGAGCAGGTATCTAGTCATTCTGTTGTGCAAAGCCGTCTTTGGGTAAGGCATTAGGCTGGTTTAGTATGTTAGATCAACTCTAGAGACCTTATAGATCCCGAGATCATAAGCCCTAACTATGAACCTAACTCTGTTATGTAGTTAGATAGATTAGATGATATTCTCTATTTCAGTTCTATGATGATGGATGTATTTCACTCTGTGACCTCCATGTACTGGGAAGGGGGGTAGAGACCTAGAGTTGTGTAGCAGATGATCCTAGGTAGCACCATTAGTTCCCAATTACATGCGGCCCGTGCACAGGAGCCCGCCTGGTTGTGGGTGAAGGGGCTAGGCCGGTTGATAAGGAGGAGCTTGTCTCATCATGGATTGACCCCTCTGGTAGTAAGGCCTATCGGGGGTCTCTATGGGCTAGGCTTAATGGCTTGCCACTGCGTGTGGGCAAGGCATGAGCTCGACACTCGTGGGGCGATGCGTCGCCTTCCAGTGATTTAAGTCAAATAAGGGCAGTGGCCCTCTAGCCACCTGTGATGAGCATGGATGCCTCTGGAGGGAAGGCAACTTTCCTCCTGCCTCATCGGGGCTGGGGAGATGCAACTCAGTAGCAGTAGCCCCTCTGGCTATTCACCCGGCAGGCTACGGCCAGGTCCCAACACTTTTCAGCCTACTCTGCAAAGTGTGCACGGGAGGGGCGGATGGAGTGGACTACCCTCAGCCATGTTCTAGGCCAGCCAAATCCATTGCCATGTATTCCGTCTGCATTGACTTCTGGAGGCCCCAGCCGTCAGTCACACCCCCTTTAGTCTGAGCCTCGGGTAGGATTCCCCCTTTCTGTCATTGTTATGATTATGTTGTTATCTATGGTATATATGATATGTTCACCCTTCGAGGTGATTGTACTGATATGTTATGTTGTGTGCTCATGTTTATTCGCGCTTCCGCAGCTAGGTCGACCCGATGGGAGACGGGTGAATGACACATCCACTCTTCCCTTGCTGGCTCATTCCACTGGGAGTGGAGTCAGGTGGATGGCCCCTGCCAGGGGGAAGGCTCCTCCTTCGAATACGATGTGTGCATCGTATAAGGAGTAGGGGACGTCACAACTATATTGGCAATGTAGAACATTTTCCCAAACGTAGCCTGATAGATATTTGTGTCTGATTCATGACAAGATAGACCAACACAAAACTTTCTTGCCAAAGCTAATCCTTTGCCTAAGCATTGTTAAAACGCTTTTCAGATGAAAGTAAGCTTAGCAAGTGTCTGGCATTGACATCTAGTTATTTTGTGATTGATCTTTGGAAGGATGATCGAATTTCCATGTGAGTTCGATTTTTAAATACTAGAGAGGAGCGATAGAAGGGTGCGCATCAGCCCCATTTTTGATGCCTTGATGAATGATTAATCACTTACTTCAAATCAAAAGTGTCGAAAGAAACAAGGAGGACTTCGGATGAAATTACCATACAAGAAAAACAACTACCAGAGGAGCTATGTGTTCAGCTGGATAACTGTTGGAAAGAAAACAAGAATAAATGGATGTTTGGGGCAACGTGAAACTTGACAGTAGTAGGAGTCTTCAAGATTGTGAAGGTGGGGTTCATGATGGTTGGGCACACACATCATGATAAGCTCTTTCTTATCTAAGTATTCTTTACTTTCTCTACTAAGCTCAAGAGAGAGAGAACGCGATAAGTCTCCCAGAACTCATGAATGTGATCAAAAGCTGCATTGACTCTAATGCAATGGCCTTCTTAGTGGACGAGGTTGTAGATTGGAAATCATTTGTGGAGGGATATTTGTTGGAAGGTAAGGATCCATTGACAAGCCACTCAAAGCCACTACACTTTAAGTTTTGGATGAGAAATGGAATACCAATCATGCAGTATAAGTGGAGGCTAGGCAATAAGTTATGGGTGCTTGTGCAAGGCATCGAAATATAGCAAATGGAGGCTAAAGATGAAGTTCTTCTTTCTACAGATGAGCCAAAAACTACTTCCTTCTTTAAAAAATGTTAAAGACTCTAGCCAACTAGTGAAGGGCATCTAGGATCGCACAACACACTGGAAGGATGTTTGAAAGGGAAAGGATACCTCATCACTTAAAAAAAAAAGCAGATGGACTCCGTAATCAATTACTGGGAGAAAGTAGTGTCATGCTTAGAAACATAACAGACATGTGGGGGAAAGTCGAGAGACGGTTTCTCGCCAGAGATTAGGTGGGAGGATTCTCATGGGTCAAACACATCAAAGAAAGTTGTACAAGGCTCCAACAATGGTTCCAAGTGGTTTATGGGAAGCAAACCTTTAAAGCCGAGGTGGTTTGACCTTCCTGAGTGGGATCCTTTTGAGGACATAAAGGAAGGCTATTTTGTGCTAGTCAGGCCTGACGATGAGGAATGACCAATATGGTTAGGGATAATAATATCTGATGTTACCACCACCTTGCTTGATGGAGAAGAGTTGCATTCTGGGTTCTAGGTTCAATATTGGGAGCCCGTTGGGAGGCTTAAGAAAGGCAACTTGAAGGAATAATACTCTGATAGCTGGGAGAAGAAGTGGAGGACAAATCCTGTTGATCCTCAAAGGAGAGAATTGGTGGAGTGTATCTTATGGTCATACCCTGCTTGTCACATTGCAAAGGACAAGACCCACAAGATTCCCAAAAGGGAAATGGACAAAGCCAAGAGCAACCTCCATGCTATAGCATTGTATGAGGGTAGATAATATTATTTGTGTGTTATGCTAGGCATGTCCCATGAAATTCTTGAGAAATCTCTCCATTTTCTGTCCATGGATTTGATAAGAAAGACACATGAACAAGTTGTAGTTCTATGATGTGAATTGTCCCTAGTGAAGAGCTTCACATATGAAGTAATTTGATTTGACATGTTTGGCTACATTGATCTTTTGGTTGAAGGGGTTGTTCAATGCCAAAGAACAAAATCGAGGAGGTAAAAAATATGCTTGTATATTTTTAGCTTTTTGTAGGTAGTGTGGCCATTCTTAGAAGCCAGGAGTTGCATTGCCTGAGCCATCAAATTGCATTGTATTTTGCGGGTTTGACTTGTTCATCTCGAAGGACAAAACCCTAAACTAAACCCTTCTTTATAGTGGGAGTTAGAAAGCTGCTGAAATATTATCATTTTTTGTAGATATTACTATCTTTTCATGGTTTGACTAGTTGATCCATGTGTAGAGAGGTCATTTGAAGTTCACACAAAAGGTCGAACCAATGACCTATTATCTAAACAAATGCTTTACCACAAATCCATCACATGCAAACGTTATGATGTTGTATTAATCAATAACAGGGTCGCTCAGAGTGCTTCATTGCCGTTTAAGGCGCCCAAGTTAACAGATGGGCAAACGAAGGGGATCTCCCCAAAAAGGAGAGCCGGATAAAGACCCATCCATCCTCAATTTCCTGTAGGTGATCAAAGGAGACAATTTGCAGACTGCCAAACAAACCATCAAAACATTACAGCAAGATATTGGAGATCTGAAAGCATGCATTCTAGCATATGGCCGTAAATCTACTCCAAAATGTGGTTAACCCAGACACATATCCGGGTTAACCACTGCTGCTCAGTTTCAAGCTTAAAAAACAAGGGTTTCTCCATTTTTTTTACTGATCTTGCTTGATCAGTGCTCAAATCTCTTGCTCTCTTGAATGAATGAGGATTTAAGGGGATGACAAGGTGATTCTAATGGTGTTTGAACCAGATTAAACCATTCAAAGAGCATATTACAAGCTCTATTCCAAGATCATCATGTCAGAATACAGTTTCGCGCTCAGTTCATCGCGTGGTTATTCCCGCCAAAAAATAGTGGTTAGCTCGGACAAAAATAGTGGTTAGCTCGGACACATGGTCTTCAACCACATTCCGGAGTAGATTTATGGCGCTCGCATTCTAGCTACCTTTGATGATCTCAAATAAGTATCTGATATTAAAACAACAAGTGAATTTGATCTGAAAGTCCTAAGAGGAACTTAAGGAATCATGTCTCTTGCAACATAATGAACTCAAACAAATGATACTTGAGAATAAAGAGGGTCAGAAATACATCAGGTACCTGATTGAAGAAATTCAACTAGATGAAGAGAGTTGTGATCGATCTTCTACATTACAGCATGAACAAATTGCACACAAAATTAATCGTATACATCTATAGTCATCCAAGATTGGATACCAACAACCCATTCTATGCTATTGCATTTGACATTGCTTTTTTTTAAGACAAAGAGGACATTTTTTGTGATTGGAGATTTGAATGGAAGACTAGAGGACAAGCAAGCTTCTCTATTGAGTGGTGAAGAAAATGATCTATGGCTGTTGGAACATTTAGATCCTACATATGCATGGCCTCGGCAAACTCTTGATCTTGGATCAAATTTGATTGCTTTATGTGAATTGTTGAACCTGATTGTGTGCAATGGAAATCAATTTTTTTCAAAATATATTGGATACACTTGCTTTTAGCCAAATGGTAATCGCACAGTAGACCTCTTGCTTGGAAGTCCAGAGCACTTGCATTTTATCAGAGATTTTGATGCTACAGTGCAACATTGTGACTTGGATCATTCTCTTCTAGCACCAAAATTCCTTAACACAGATTGCAAATTCCAATTGAAAATAAAGGTAGACTATGCATTAGCAGTGCCATATGGGAAAATAGTTTCGAATGCCATTGAAAATGGTCAGTAGAAACGATGGTGGAATATGAGAAATTGAAAGAAAGAGCGGAGTTTTTTAATCCTGGTGATAAACTTTCGGTAGGTATACAAACCAATTTACCATTCGGAAGTGTCAACATGAGTATTCAATGAAGCCTTTGGTTGCATATTGATGTTGAGATGTGGCAACCTAACCAACTTAAGAGTCTAATTCTAAAAGATAAGGATTCTTGAAAAACGATATTAATATTATGTCTAGAGTTAATTGCATTGGATTAGAATATAGATGTGGTTGTATATATATATATTTTTTTGAAGGACGTGAGGCTCTTTTTATTGACAAGAACAAAGGCACAATACACAATGCACAGACAGGAATAAAACCCTAGTGGATAGGCTTGACCCAACTAGGCAAAAACACCCGTCTATGCATAAGAAGAACACCGTAAATACGTCTGCCAAATTATCTCTTTTTTATCATCAGCTACAGATGAGCAACGATAAGCTTTAATGATCTTCTGTTGAGCACAATGGAGAAGCTGCTGATCAGAGATGTGTGCACCTTGGAAAATACACAAACGTCGCCTCTGCCAGATAGACCACAAAATCCAACTAGAAGCAAGATGAAATGCCCGCTTACGCAAGTTAGGCCAAACAGGAGGATAAAGTGCAAGTAGGATCTCCTAACTAGTGAGAGACACACTGAAAAGAGTGAACAACCACTCCCAAGCAAGCCGTAGATGATCGCACAAGAAGAAGCAGTATTCAATAGTTTTAACACGTTGGCCACAGAGAGGACAACGATCTGAGACTCTAGGGTTCATCTTGTGAACCACGACATTCACTCGAACACATCTATGGAGAATTTGCCATCGCAATGCTGACACTTTAGGGTGGAGCAATTTATCCCATGTCCACATCCAAACACTTTTCCACTGTGTTGAGGAACCTGAAGATGCGGGATGGGGGAAGAGGCTCACAATCTAAAAGCATGAATGATTCTTAAATGGTTATGCAAGATGGGATTACAAGATAACCTTGTAATGCAGACCAAGTTTTGGCTCTACCTTGTAATACAAAGCCAAGCAATTGCTTTAACCAAACTGGTGGATTTAATCGGATTTTTCTTAAATAATATAGTAATGGAAGAAGATAACCCTAATATAAATAGATTGTACCCTAAATTTTGGGAGCGGCTCATATGCCATACATGGCGGGCATGCAGATGATCATTCAATAGAAAATGCAAGGTTAAAAGAAAGGTGGTTTTTTTTTTTTTTTCGTAATCTTGAGCTACTGCATACAACGACCAGTTCTGGATCCGCTTTGTTTCAATGTTTTGGACAAAAAATGCAAGTTTGAATCCAATGTATGTGTGAAGCTTTGAGAATTACTTGAACAACATCTCTTCTCCATCCAGATCTGTTAATATCCAGATATTTTGTAGCAGTGCTCCAATGCAGAAAGCTTGGAGGACTTGGGAGATGCCATTCTGAGCAAATGTATATGTGCACAAAATGAGGACAAGGACCGAGATAATAAACAGGTTCTTGCTATTTTTTCAGAATTATATGATATGTATTCTGCATTTTTCGTATAGGGATTTTAAACTTTTAGGGGCTACATGTTCCCAGTTGTGCAAGAAAGCCATCCATGCTTGGATCTTAGCGTTATAAAAGTTCTTATTTGACCTTAAATCTAGGTTACAATAAAGATTTTCCGTCTTGCATGAATGCAATAGTAGTATTTAATATATTCCATGATATTTGGCATTTGGATATGCAAAAGAAGGGCCCTAGTATCTATTGGGCTTGGCAACAATATTTATGCACATTGATGTGTATTAACAAAAATTGACATTTGTTTGAGTAGTTTCATAATGTTTCTCCTTTTATTCTTTTAGTTACATCTGGCTAGAAGAGCAAAAGGTATTAATTAGTAATCACTGATGAACTGAAAATTCCAATGTACCTTTTGGCCCTTGCCCTGATACCGTTTTCACGCTAACAGGGTACTGGTTGGCTGCAAGTACGGGATTTTTTTTCCATTGTTCCCTTATCTTATCTTATCTTATCTTATCTTATCTTATCTTATCTTATCTTATCTTATCTTTGCTTTTGTAGTTGGATTTGGCTGGAAGAGTGATTACTCACTTTTTTACTGAAGCTCGTAACTAAGAAGTTTACAATGACAAAGGCACCACATAAATTGGATTTTTTAGACTATTATCATTTTAGATTTGCTTTCCAGCAAGCATCTGTGCTAGGAAAGATCAAACTTTTAATTAAAATACTATTTGCATTCCGGTTTATTTGTTTCACTTTAAATTTTAGTTCTTGGCTTAGATCAAGCGAGATGCATGTACAGATTTTATATCTATGCTAAACGGCTTTCATTTCTCTTGTACTTTTACATGTTATGACCTATAAATCTAGTACAGTAAGTACAAAAGCCACAAAGTATGCAAATATGCTTGGGAGTAGAGTCTTACCATGCATATGAGAATAAATCGCTAAAAAGGTTGAGAGATGCTAGTATTATACATATGTTTTCTATTGAAATAAAATGCTAGTTGTTCAGATGAAAAATTTGACCATGTGAATATACACAAACTGTACAATATTATTTAAATGCTATTTGGACAGGTGTTATTGCTGAGAAAAGTGGGTAAAATAATACTATGCTAGAAAGACTCAGTCTATTAGTAGAATGATAATACTGGCAAAGGATTGATTGAGGCAGATGTCTGGCCTACATTTAATAGTTCAGGCCGTATTTTTTTTTTAGGGCAAGGTGGATTTTTTATATTTAATTTAAGAAAATACATAGCAAAAAAACGGGTGAGAAGATCACTTGGAGGTAAACCTTTCTAACACATGGATTCATCAAAAAGACACGCGGTAGATAACTTAGTTTAGCATGTGACATGGGAGCCATAATTTCAGATTATAGTCTTAAGTAAGATAAGCATTTGATTTCTGAGACAAAACCATCAGATGCTTAGGAGAATATGTGAGATCTTCTGAAGTTGAGTTTTTGTGCCAAAAGTCTATCTGTAGTATCAATAAAATCTTGAATGATGAGATTGAGTAGAGTTGCTAAAGATATTCAGCATCTTGTCCAGCTGTTTGATGGTATAGGTACAAAAGTCAAGGAATAGGAAGACATGGGCCTCATGACTTATAAAACAGGGTCTTGAAATATGGTTTCAACCTGTTAAAGTGCCAGAATTCGGTCCCTTCCAGCATCTTCTTCAAAGCCATGGGATGCACCACTTTTTATTTCACTAATATTATGGTATCATAATCTCAATTCGACATGCTTTCCCTTCTCCAACCCAACACACTGGTGCAACTGATTTAGCCAGTCTCATCTGCTGCTCTGTGGACTAAACCATTAGCACCAATTAGTATAATAAAGAAGAAATTGAAACTCCCCTTGAAAGCCCCAATTCTGTGCCATTCTTTGTCATATTTTTTGCCCTTTCGCTGCTTATAGGCCATTGCTGATTCCGCAAGAACAGGCAAGAGGTAGCATTTCAACCAAGTCAAATTAGGATTCTTCTTCTCGATAGCCACTCTATTCCTATACTTCCAAATGATCCAGCAAGATAGAGCCTTGATTGTGTTAACTATTTTGGATTCAGCATCTAAGAATTGTCTCAGGCAATCTGGACCACATTCATTAAGCTGCAAGGTCCATGTCCAGAAGTCCTCCAGCTAGGGACATTCAAAGACATGATTTGGTGTCTCTTTACTGCCGCATCCCATAAGACACTCAGTACTTGCTGTAGCATCATATTTACATCGAAGGAGTTGGCATGCAGACTTTAATGCAAGATCAATCATCTAAAAACCTTTATCTTATTTGTCATGATGTTTTGCATTCTTTAGAATAGGCAACTGCCAGTTGATCTTCCTCACAATGCCACAGGGCATTGGCTCTGGAAGGTTTAGAACTCATTAGCCCTTTGTAGATATCTTTGACCATATACCCTTCCTTTTGATTAAGAGTCCAGTTGTTGAACACATGTGCCAATTCTTGATGTTGACTAAAGATGTTCAAGAGGTCCTCAATTTTCCAAATCCCATCCCTATATTATTGCACATATTTCTGTGGGTGCTTGAATGCCAAGCATCCAGTTCCTTCTGGAGCAAAGATGGATCAAAAAGTGTTTATATTTTTGCATCTAGCATTTACCTCTGGAGGTCTATAGCATAAGGATGCTTCATTCCAAGCCTCCATCATTCTTTTGATTATACTTGAGGTACCTAAACATGGAGAGGATTGGAAAAAAACAGAGTCTGGTAGCTAATGCCAGAGTCTGGTAGCTGATGCCTAAGAGTAGGTGAACAATTATGAGAAGCTAGTCAAGCACAAGAAACAAAATTGGTTGTGTGTACAACATCAAAAAACAGAGAGTTAAGATTGCAATGCATCCAAAGCAATTTTGGAAGCATCTTGCAAATGTAACGGGATTGAAAATGTCACAAGAGAGGATTTATTGAGCTAGATTGCATAATTATATCATGTCCCATATTGTAGTAGCATGTCTTTGGATCAAGCGCTCTGCATCGCTCTTTACAATGTCTGAACTTGATCACGCATTATAGGGGCTCTTGAATGGTAAGGCTTTCTAAAGAGGTTAGTGTGGATTGCAGCATTCTCGACTCGCCGGTCGAGAATCCAGCCTCGAATTGCAAATTATGGATGCCTCCACTCAAACTAGGCCCCTCCCCTTTGAGGATTCGAGGGAGAGGGATCCAGTCTAGGTAGAGGCAGCTTCGACTCACGAGTCAAGAATAAGCAGTCTCGACTAGCCAGCCGAGAATAGGCAGTCTTGTCTATAGGTTGCTATAAGGGTTAGTGTGGGTCAAGAATCCAGTCTCAGGTTGGCATTCTCGACTTGTGAGCTGAGAATGCGACCACCAAGATTGAGTCCCTACACTCCTTCAGTCCTGGAGCGAAAGGATTCAGTCTAGAAGGGTGTGGGAGAGGGATCTATTCTAGATGGTGAGATATCTCGACCCGCGAGTCGAGAATAAATCGAGGGAATAGACAAGGGAGGGTGAGGAAGAGCAATCTAGTATGGGTATCGATGGAGGCTTTCTCGACTTGCGAGTCGAGAATAGTTCTGGACTCGCGGATGAGTACACAACCCGGGTTGAGGCATTCCCAACTCGTAAGTCAGGAATGACTCAATCCAGAATGAGGGAAATGCAATCATGACGCAAAACCTGCAAGGCATGACGTAATTTGGATTAGCTAGGTTTGATATTGCAATTTCTCTAGCTGGGTTAGCTTCTAATTTCTCTCGTATGTTTGCAGACAATCCAATGCTCTGTAAACATACAATCGGTCTTTTCTATGCAATTACAGAAACTAATTCCTCTTTTTGTCTCTTTGTGGTTGATTCCTAATCGGTATTTTTTGTTTCTTAGGCTTATTCAGGGCTCTGGGTAAATAAATACAATAATAGGTCCCATCTGAATAGAGTCCTTGAATCTGGAAGAACCTAAAAATAATAATCCTAAACTGGAAAAAGGTCAAAAGAGGGCCTTACAAACGTACCTTACGGATTGGGACAAAAAAGAAGTCGCTTCTATAGCTGGTTTGTTCTTGTTTGGGGTCTGGGTTCGGGAACTCCTGCAAGACAGCCCTCTGTGAGGACCCTTGGATCTAACAGGAGAATCCGGGGACTATGTCACGCGGGATTTGCAAGAAAAACAAGAAAGAGAGAAGCGAAAACAAAAGAGAACAATGAGCTTCCTTGATGTCAATGAAGATACATGAGCTCTCGCAATCGAGAGAAAACTGAAATGAGACAAGACTCAAAACTCATCTAAAAACTCATGTGCTAGCTCTACTCATATATATAGTACAATGGCCTTTGGCCCAATATAGACACTCGGGTGATTTGGTGCCGACTCACGGAAGGAGGCGATTCTGAGAATCTTGGCGGTGCCTCTTGAAAAGCACGAAATCATGGCCCGGCCTTGAGGCGGTGGTGGCCGTCACTTGTCTGGCGCCACCTCTTGTTGGCGCTAGGCGTGGTCTTAGTCTGCGTGAATTACGCTTGGTCTTCTGGCGAGCCTTTGGCCCGACCAAGCGCTGATTGTGGATCCTTGGCCTTGACACGGTCCGTCGTATGCATGAATAGTCTGCACCGGGGGAGGCACCGGGACTAACACTCCCCACCAAACGACTCGGTCCCCAAGAAAAGGAGGAAGTGCTTCCGAGGGGGAAACCGGCAGTCACGAAAGTGATCTTCACGGGAATGAGGACGGGCACCATTATGGTAATGGGCAATAAGGTCCTGGCGTGTTTGAAGGGCGTCAGGAGTGTTGAGCCCAAGGGCAGGATCGGCATCAATGAGGAAGTGAGAGGGCAGCATGGGCGTCCGAAGGAACAAACTGGCACTCCATGAGAAGGCAGGTCTGGAGACCGAAGGCACTGACGCTGGCATTCGGGTTGCAGTAAAAGATAGGACATTGCCGATTTAAAGAGCTTACCAGGATGCATCTGAGAGCAGCACAGAAACCAGCTTGACGGTGTACTGAAGGGTCTGGTGAGGTGGCGGCATTCTGCAAGAAGGTATCAAGGCCATGAAGAGCATCAGCAGGTCGTTGCCAACCACGCTCATTAGCAATATAGAGCCAATTCTCAGTAGTGTCCAAGGTGGCATTATCCTCCCAATCTGAGCGTCTGACAAATCGGGGATCCCACCGGAGATCCGTCGAGATCTGAGGCGGAGTCGACCCTGCGTGGCCATCCATGACCTTCGTTCAAAAAGGAAGACGCCAGTCAGAAGAGAGGAACCGTGGGCGTGGAGGGACTCCTAAGGAAGCATATGGAGAGGGAAGCATGCCCGTGGTGTGCGTGGGTTGCAGAGCCATGTCCCGAATGTGAACAAGATTACGATCAAGAGCACGACACCAATGGTCCCCACACGAAGTAGAGAGTAATTGATAAGCGGGGAGGATTTACCCACGCGTGGGGATGGTCTTGCTTTCCGAAGGCCACTTGAGTTGATTGTAGCCTCCCAAGTCTTTCGCATATAAATTTTGGGCAAACTCAAGATCGTCGGGGATGTGCCAAATTTTTGTTGGACTGTTCCAATGTTTCACCTGCCCGCGAGGTAAGTCTTTGAGCAAGTTCGAGCATGTACTCTGTTCAAAAGGCTGAGGCCGAAGGGGATCCTTGAAATATGGGTTGGTTGATGATAACAACCAAAAGCGACATGGAGTTGCCTCGAAAAACACAATGGGCCTCATCTCGGAATTTATCATGGAGATCCGCCAGGTAGAAGTCATGAAAAACATAAGCCATGGGCTGAACAACACGGAAAATGACCAAGTCGGGATCTTCAGAAGTGAGCTGATCAAAGATTAAGAGTGCACAAAATAAACCCTTGTCTTCTACAGAAAGCTCCGGCCAGATCCGAATGAAATCCACACTTTTGAGTGGCTGTTGATGAACATTGCCATTGGCCGCGTACCACTTCAAAAGGAAAAGGTGCCGTCGGGCCACCACATAGTCAAGATAGCTGGAAGGAGTAGAGAAGTCCACAGGGATGTTGGTAGCAATGTCGATATATCCCTCCTGTTTGTTTTGGCCTTCTTATTGATTGAAGCGCTTAGCTGGAGTCGATGTTCAGTCCACGGATCCGGTTCTCCTTTTCTAATAAAAGACGTGACTGATCACGGACCCGTTTAATAGGAAGCGTGGCATGGGAAGAGGATTGCCCTGGAGTTTGAAGTCGAAGCGTGGCAATCTCAGCGTCATCGATGACCTTCTGTTTTTGAGCCTCCAAAAGTTGATCCTGGATGGACGTTAGCTGATTGGTCAGCGTGGAAAGCTGAGCTTCGAGGGAGATGAGTCTAACATCACGCTCGGAAAGGTCATGAACTTGAGTGCGGTAATTGTGAGAAAGCTCTGTGTGCAAGGTGTCTAGCTTAGCAATGTCTTTCTCCTTGTCACCCAGGAGGGTGTCTTTTGTCTTGTTTTGCTCCAACAAGTCCTGAATGGTGGTTTGGAGCTGAACCTGTTGATCTTTAAGCAGGCTGGTCTGATCCTGAGCATTTTTTAGATCCACACGGGCCTGTAATAGAGCCGCGTGCTTTTCTTGAAGTTGAGCCTCTAAAGTTTGCACTTGTGTAGTGGCAGCTTGAAGGTCTCTTTGAACTGCATCGAAAGCCTCCAGGGACCCCTGAACACCATTCATGAGAGCGTCCTGTGAAGCTTGTAACTGCAGGGCGGCAGCTTGAACATCCTGCTGGAATTGGTATAGAAGCTGGCGAGGATTTGGAGGGGCTGGGCCCTGTTGCGGCCTTGTCTGAGATTGTTGGGAGACATGACGGGAAGTGGAAGGCGTGGCTTCAGTGGAGGAAGAGGAGACAGTGACATGCGTGGTCTGGTTTTGAACATGACCAGGGGAAGTCTGGCGTGAAGGTACAGCCTGTTGGTTTTGACGCTGGGAATGCAGAGACCGCTGAGTGGAGGCATGAGAAGTGGAAGGGGTCTCAGGAACAGGAAGATAATGACGGATGAGTGCCTGAAGATGGCCACCCACTGAGGCTTCATGTCCAGAGGAGGGGGTAGCCCGAATGCGGTCGACTTCATGAAGGAGGCGGTAGAATAACATTTGGGGCCAATCAACATGGAGATTGGAGCGGATGGCAGTGATCACCATATTATAGAACGGCTTATTGATATGGGTGTTCTTGATAGAATACCCAAGCAATTTGCGCCACAGATAAACTTCACAAAAGTATCATGTGACTTGGCAATATTTGTGAGGCGATCTTTGGTTGGCTTGATAGCGGGGAGCACCGAGGCGAAAGTGGCGTCCATGTCTGTAAAGCAGCCCAAGATCTGAAGGTTTTTGCAAGGGAATACGGAATACCTCGTAAATCAAAAGGCGTGTAAGCAAAATAGTGGTGCCATCGACCACCGTAGCAAGTCCTTCGGGCTGTTGGCGATGTGGCGATAAAGCTGCTTCAATTACTTTCGGATTGGGGGGGGAGCTCCATGTACGAGATTACAGTAAAGCTTGTGGCGTTCCCGCTACTTCCCGACTTCGGACCAACAAAGGGCCTCACGAAAAGGTGGGCGCCGAGAAAGACACGCACCGAAAAAGAGTCGATCCTCGGGAAGGTGTTGAAGTGTAGGAAATTTGGGTGCAGCCATGGCGAAGAGCGCCGGAAATGTAATGAACCGTCTGAGGAGGCGAGAGCGTGAGAATGTAAGACGAAGGCGCAGATAGACGTAAAAGGGTTTTAGGGCTGGGGGCGTAGGCTTAAGGGCATGATGAGGGGCGAATCCCGCAACCGCTGATGATGCCGTGGGCTAATAGATAAGGAGGCGATTGAGAGGCAAAATTTGGGCTAAGTCCCCAAATGGGAAAGGGAGAAGCAAGGAACGGTGGAGATGAGACGGCGGAGAGAATGATCGGATGGGACAGCCTGGCTTAAAGGACGACATTAATGTTCGACGGGCGTGAAAAGAAGGAATGTCATTTAATGCCGGCAACCTCGGCGGGATATCATTAAAACTAAGGTGTCAGGAAGGTACCATGGCTAGATATGCAAGGAGAAAAAGATTCCCCATTTAGTAACAGCCTTGCGTACATTGCAACCACGTTATTTAAATTTCTGATTGGGCCCGCCGTCGGGAGGTCCTCGGTTGGCTATATAAAGGCGAACAAGGCTTAAGCCGAGACACCGATGGCTTTCGGTATGTCCGCTCTTTGGACTGCACGATAAGTGCACTATGCCTTCAAACTGCCTTGAGTGGATTACCTGCAAGATGGATTGCTTGGATCTCTGGCGGTGCCACAACCGTGGCATTGCTATGGGAGTGGTGTCTTTGGGATGGTGAGCATCCCGATCCACGACTAACCGGGATGGAGGTGGTGATTCACTGCTTATTTTGGGATCGGAGCGAATTACTACCACATCTGGCGTATCACCTCGCTCACGAACCCAGAGTAGAGGGTTTTCTTCTTAGGACTTAGTAGATAGGGCTCTCAGCCCGTTTTTGTAAATAGGGCTCTGCCCATAGCGGAAATAGATGGGCTCGGCCCACATTTTGTAAAAATTTCACCTCTATAATATAATTATGCCGCTGGTTAGTCACTATTTGTTGTGTCTGTGTCTGGAACAACAGCTGGTGGATGATTGTCACTTTCTGTTGTATGAAATTGTTTGAGGCGAAAGCCATTAACTGGGGTGCCATCTAATTCGGTCAGCTTGAAAACGCTGGGTTGCACTACTTGAACAATTTGATAAGGACCAAGCCATCGAAACTTTAACTTGCCCGGAAAATTTTTATAACGGGAATCATAAAGAAGAACCAAATCTCCTTCTTTGAATGTTTTTGTCTTAAGTCGTTTGTCATGCAATGATTTCTGCAACTGTTGTCCATGAAGAACACGAATGTAAGCATCACGCCTAAGTTCATCCAACTGTTCCAATTAATAAACCCTTTCCTTGAGTGCAGCAGATGGATTATGTGCTGTAGCAAGTTGAAAGCGGAGAGTTGGAAGAATATATTCAAAAGGCATGAGAGCTTCTTGACCATAAACTAGTTTGAAAGGAGTGTGACCAGTAGCTATTTTGAAACTAGTGTTGTAAGCCCAAAGAACAGTAGGCAACTTTTCCTGCCAATCTGTGCGTGAAGCATCACAAATTTTCTTGAGAACTGTGAGGAGTGTTTTGTTGGTACTTTCAGCTAAGCCATTTCCTTGAGGATAATAGGGTGTACTCTTCTGGTGTTGGATGTGAAGATAATCCGTCAGCTCCTGAATAGTATGGTTGACAAAATGCACGCCACGATCACTAACAAGTTCCGTGGGACAACCAAAACGCGTGATGATGTGCGTGTAGAGAACTTTGGCTGTGCTGGCAGCAGTGTTGTCAGGAAGTGCACAAGCTTCCGCCCATTTAGTAGCATAATCCGTGATGGCCAGAATATAACGGGCACGGGTGTGCCGCGCCGGTGGGTCCATGGGCCCTACAAAATCCATTCCCCATTTGCTGAAGGGGTGTGGCGTGGCGACCGGCGTCAAGGGAAGAGCGTCACGGGCCGTGGGCTTTCCCACACGCTGACAGACGTCACACGTGCGAGCATAAGCGTGGGCATCTTTGAAGAGCGTGGGCCAGAAGTATCCTGCCAAAAAAATTTTGCGTGCCGTGGCGTCACCACTAAAATGACCACCACCAAGCCCGTCGTGAGCTTGGCGAACAATATCGGGCACCTCATGAGGGAGGACACAACGTCTGAGAACCATATCTTTGCCTCGTTTATACAAATGGCCTGCAACCATGGTATAGTCTCGGACTTCTCGGAGAAACTGACGGTGGCGGGAGCGAAGCTTTTCTGAAGAGAGCGTCGGATCGACGGAAGGAAGAGCACCAGTGAGAAGATATTGCTGAAAGTTGTGAAACCAATGGGGCATGGCCGTGACCAGGAACAATTGAGCATCTGGAAAGGCGTCAGAAACACCCGTGGACGGATCATCCGTGTGGATGCGTGAAAGATAATCAGGCACTACATGAGATTTGCCTGCCTTATGAACAATTTCGAAGGGAGCGAACTCTTGCAGAAGAAGGACCCAGCGAGCAATGCGTCCCGTGGGCGTGGCTTTGTTGATCAAATAAAGAAGAGCTTGATGATCAACAAAGAACTTGATCTGGCTTCCCAACAGATAATGTCGGAAACGTTGGACACAAAAGACTAAGCTCAAGGCTTCCCGTTCCGTGGCAGAGTAGTTGCGCTCAGCAGGATTGAGTTTCCGGCTGGCATAGCGGATTGGTGTATCCGTGGTTTCATCATGGGCCTGAGAGAGAACAGCACCAATTGCAAAGGCAGAGACATCAACATGAACATGGAAAGGCCTGTCCCATTGAGAAGGAACAAGGACCGGGGCCTGAGTAAGTAACAGCTTCAACTTCTGAAAAGCAGCGTCCGCTTGGGAATTCCAAGCCCAAGTGGATTCATCACCCGTGAGTTTATGAATGGGGTCAGCTATAGCTGCAAGTCCAGGAATGAAGGTGGAATAGTAATTTACCTTATCCAGGAAAGAGCGTGTCTCTTTGATATTAGACGGTGCTTGAGCTTTCAGTACACAACTGATTTTAGCGGGATCCGTGGTGATGCCTTCTTTACTGACCACTCGACCCAACAGAACGCCTGAGGTGACGCAGAAGGTGCACTTCTCAGGATTGAGACTAATGCCAGATTCATCACATTTTTGAAAGACAAGCTCCAATTTGTCCAAGTGATCATCCATGGAGCTGTAGGCAGAAAAATCATCTTGGAAGATCTGAAGAAAAGGTTGATCCTTCATAAAGTCTTGAAAAACGCGAGAGCATGATGCTACTGAAAAGGTTGAAGGAGAGTTTGACAAGCCAAAAGGGACCACCTTGTAGGCAAAAAAGTGCTTCCACCTGGTGGTGAAGGTGGTTTTGAGTTGATCTTCGGCTTGATAGAAATTTGATTGTACCCGGAAAAACCATCCATGAAAGAGTACATCTCATGACCGACAACTTCTTCAAGAACCCGTCGATTGAAGGGGAAGCGGAAAGTGATCACGCTCCGTGGCTTGATTGAGTTTTCTGTAATTCACGCAAACGCGGATCTTACCATTGTGTTTGAGAGCAATGACTATGGGGCTCACCCATTCAGAATGTTTGACCTCATAACGGGGCCAGACCAAGAGTTTGTCAATTTCAGCCTTGACGCGGTCACGGTAATTTGGGTTGAGCTGTCAGCATCGTTGCTAGATTGGGGGCATCGGGTTTGGTAGGAATGGTGAGTTCCCCCAATTCTTTTTTGATACCTCGAAGGTCTTTATAGCTCCAAGCAAAAATATGTTTGAATTTCTTGAACAACGTCACAGCGCGTGCTTTATAACTAGGTGGAAGTTTAGCAGCTAAGCGGACTGGTTGATTGTTTCCAATGTCCACTATTTCCACGTCTGGAGTTTGAATGTGAGGAACAACCTCTCGGTCCCGAACCCGATGAGCGGGAGGCTGAAGCATGCCGGGAGGAGCGACATTTTTGCGTGGTGAAGAAAAGAGGCTGCTGAGCGTCATCAAGCAAGGGTTGCTGCATGACGGCATGAACATCAACTGTTTCGGAAGAAGGAATTGGGTCAGAAAAATGATCTAGACGTTGAACGCGATTGTAGGAAGCCAGGTAAGGGTCCAAAAGAGCGGCCACAGCCTGGTCCTGGTCGAGCGTCATGTCACCCCAAGGATCAGCATACTCAGGGTAAGATGAGAGAGGGAGACCGGCCGGAGGAGCTTGAACATGATAAATGTTTTGTGCTTCTTAGAAGTCGATTGTCGGAGATGGAAGGTTCAAACATTTTACGAGAGATCAATTGGCCCGTTTCGAGATCCATGGTGGCATTGAGATGGCCATCGGTGATAACAAGTTGATTCAGGGATGTGAATGACTCTTGGCCTGCCGGAGAAAAGGTCGTCCAACCAAACATTTCATAGTCACCGGGATCCTCTCGACTTTCCAAACACCAAATTCCAAAGGGAATTTAAGATCACCAATGCGGATGTGGAGAAGAGGAGTGACGCCTTGAGGACGCGTGATATGGCCATTTGCCAATTTGATGTCATAAGGGGCACGGTATAATTGTTTGATGCCCAATTGCTTTTCGAAGTTTATCAAGAATGAGATTAGACAAGACACTACCACCATCAATTTGGACATGATGGATATGTTGATTGCCCACCGTGGCCTGCACCGTGGGTGTTGAAGTTGCAACAGCTCCAACGAGAACCGTGGGAAGAGGTAACTGATCTTTGAGAGCCGGACAGAGTTTCAAAATGGTGGCCAGGCTCAAAGGAATCTTGATCTTGGCAAGTTCTTCCTGAAGTTCCAAAGGAACATGTGAAAAGGGATCCGCAGGGTCCAATGGAGCTGGGGACTGTGGTAAAGAAGCAGAGACTTCTTTGAGAAGCTTGACCTCAGCAGCAATATTTGGATATGGCTGAGAGCGTGCACTTGTGGATGATGACGGTGCTGCCTGACGCTGCTGAGCTCTCGTTGTGGCATGAACATTTGCCAGTGTTCGACCTTCCGCAGCCTGCATGAGTTTCAGAATACTTTGTCTCAATTTAGGCATAACGTGAGGCATCAGTTTGTCAAGATCAGGTGCGAAGTGAACTTTTTTATCATCTTCATTAGGGACAGTTTCCACAGCAAAAGCAGGTTGGGTGTCCTGAGGAATGATGGTCAAAGGGCGTGAAGCCCGTGTGTGACGCGAGACAAGACCAACCCAATTGGACTGTTGGACAGGAGGGTTGAGAGCCTGATAAATCTCCTCCTGAGCTTGTTGATCCATAGGATGGGAAGTAGACGCAGCTTGCTGAGGTCGCTGTTGTTGAGGTGGCCGAGGGGGCTTCCTCAAAACAGGACGAGGGCTCTGTTTACCGTTGGCCACCCAGAGTTGATAAGCCGTGAGGCGGACAGAAGCTGGTTGATTACAGCCCGGAAGTTGAACTTGAACTTGAGGAAGTTGAGGACACGCCGTGGTGCTGTGACCCCATTCATGGCAATGATAACATTGAGCTTTGGAGGGATCAAAGGGAGGGCGGTTGCCTTGTCCCGTGGCTCTTTGAGATTCTTTGCGTTGTTGATACTGCAGCTGTTGTTGAGTTTGATATTGCTGAGGCTGATATGACTGCTGTTGTTGAGTTGGATATTGCTGAGGCTGATATGACTGCTGTTGTTGAGGGGTGGTCTGGACTTGAAAGACCATTTTATTACGAAAAGGTGTAGGATGAGATCGCGTGCATTCTTCCGTGGCATGATTGCACATATTACATCTTTTACAATGAGGAGGTCCATTGGAGGCGTTGCATTCATTTGCCAGATGACCTTGATATTTACAAATAGTACACCAGATGTGAGCGCGTTGTGGATTTGTTTGCTGAGGTTGAACAGAGTTCTGAGGAACCATGACGGGGGGTATGAACGGGAGTTCCTGCAGAGCAACACCCCTAGAAGAAACATTGACCGAGTGATTGACCAGTTCAATGGCCTGCTCCAGAGACTTGGGACGCAGGTATTCTGTCATGAGTCGAATGGCAGGAGGAAGGCCCTGCAGAAACCAGACGAGGATCTGGCTTTGCGTGGGGGTACTCACGGAGTTTGCGGCGAGAATGTGAAGACGGTCCGCAAAATCCCTGGCGGACTCCGTGGGCTCTTGTTGAAGGTCATTGAGTTGCTTAAGAAGTAACTGATCATCGTCCGTGGTGCCATAATGAGACAGAAAGGCAGTTTTCATTTCTTGCCAACTCTGTTTCCAGTGACTTTTGTTGGCCATTAACCACTGATGAGGGGCGCCTCTGAGCGTGGTCGAAAAGATATGAAATTTGAGTTGGGGCTGAGCATGACTATTCAGAATGGCCAAGGCTTCAAATTCCTCCATGTGTGCCAAAGCACTCTGATCCAGAGGTTTGCCTTTGGTGTTGCCAAATGTGGGATAAGTCAGCTTCAAATTATGAGTAGGAGATGAAGGCGGAACTTGAGCATAGACAGGTGGATTTGGTTGAGAATATGCAGAAGCATAGAGAGGTGGAATTGCCTGAGACTGAGTGCAAGGTGGTGGGGCTGAAAAACCCGGTGGTCCATAAAAAGTAGCATCTGGTGGGGAAGGGCCTTGAGAGCCATCCTCATTGGGCTTGAGATCCGTGGGTTTGATAAACAGAAGAGCGTCTTGAAAAAGATGGAGAAGTGGGAATGCCCCGAACATAGGAAGGGCCAAAGGTGACATGATGGTAGCCCATTCCGCCAGAGGAGAAGATGGTTGAGACGGGAGAGGTGTGTGGCCTCAAGGAATATTGATATAGGTACCGGCCAGAGTCCGAAATAGTGAGGGTGGGCTATGTTGTGGAGATTGCGGTTGGGGAACAATGACTTATGCATGTGGGGAGACCCCGGTCGAGAATGAGCAACGGTAAGGGTAGGAGGTGCCGACCGAGCGCTGGAGCGGATACGACCTCCCCTCAATGTCATAAGCGGTGTCATACATATCCCTAACAGCCGCCGTTGATGGCGCCTGTGAGCCGCCGCTTGGCAAAGAAGTTCTTCAGAGGAAACCTCGAGCAAACATGATGGAAAGAAAAGAAAGATCGGACCCGGCAGCGGCCGGCGGTGTTTGGGTGTGCGGGTTGGGAACTCCTCGCGAAGACACCCTCCTGTGAGGACCCTTGGATCTAACAGGAGAATCTGGGGACTATGTCACGCGGGATTTGCAAGAAAAACAAGAAAGAGAGAAGCGAAAACAAAAGAGAACAATGAGCTTCCTTGATGTCAATGAAGATACATGAGCTCTCGAAATGAGACAAGACTCAAAACTCATCTAAAAACTCATGTGCTAGCTCTACTCATATATATAGTACAATGGCCTTTGGCCCAATATAGACACTCTGACTGATTTCGGTGCCGACTCCTGGAAGGAGGCCTGATTTGCAGGAATGCTGGCGGTGCCTCTTGAAAAGCCTGAAATCACGCTGACGCTGACGCGGGCGGTGACGGGCCGTCACTTGTCTGAGCGCCGCCTCTTGTTGACGCCAGGCGTGGTCTTAGTCTGCGTGGTCTACTTGGTCTTCTGCTGAGCCTTTGACGACTGACCCGCGCCTGATTGTGGATCCTTGGCCTTGACCTGGTCCGTCGTATGCATGAATAGTCCTGTACCAGGAGGCACAGGACTAACAGTTCTATAAACAGGAACTTGCAAATCGAGAATATGGGTTTATCGGGCTAGAAACAGTGTAAGGGGTTAGTGACATCCTGTAAATAGTGTAAAAACAATACGGAACTAAGAACACAGAATACAGGAGCAGAAACAGAAATTTTATAGCGCAAAGACTTATTAAAGAGCCATCACTTTCTTCTCAAGCTGTAACGGCCCTTCGAGGATTCAACGAGGACTTCGAACACTGGATGCACCCCGATCAGTAGACCATGCCACCGTCATATACGAAGACGAGTCATTTCGATCGGCCTTCCAAGAACAGAAGAATAGAAGAAGGCGCGACTTCAAGAGCGTGGTCGAAATAAAGAACAAGTAAAATGTGTCCCTAAAAATGGCGGTTATTTTTTCTTTTTTTGGGGGAGGGGAGGGAGGAGGGGAGGAGGGGGAAGGGCTTTCTCGATTTTGGAGATAAAGCACTGTGACTAATATGGCAAGCGTACGATCTAACCATATGCCACTTCAGCACACATGCTGAGCAGCCACCATATGGACTGCTAATTTATAACTTAGGGAAAAATGTTTTTATTTGTAAGTTATAATGCTATGTTATAAGTTATTATAAGTAATATTATTGTTAAGTTATAACGTTAACTTGAAAATAATGTTGAGTTATATGGTACATGTTAAGTTCTATGGTAGATGTTTATTTTTGGAAATAATGTTGAGTTTTATAGTGCAATGGTTTTAAGTTCTATGTTAAATGTTCGTGCAATTAATTTTGCTAATTGTTAAATGTTAATGCAATGCTTTTCTTGAAATGTTGATTGTTTTTTTAATTCAGGAGTGCATTTTTAATATGTACTACGAATTTGTTCTCAATAGGGAACGACTTCAACTGAAATTGAGAGAAGCATGGCAAGTGTTAAAAAAGCCCTAGGGTCCAATGGAGGAAGATGGAATGCTATATGATGCATGTGTGCACCGTGACAGCCTTTGCAAAGAGTATCATAACCGCGGTGGATCTATCTGATAGTGTCAATGATCAAAGTCCTGGGGATGACCATCTAGGTGTTGGCATTGGAAGGCTGCTTTCGAAGTTGATATCATCATGTTCTAAGGGTCATCCAGTGATTGCATTGTATGCTCTGGGCTGCTCGAGTCTCAAACTCAGCTAAGATGGCCAATTAGATACATTACTCACAAAGACGAGAAGAATCGAAGAGCCCCAACTTAGGAAGATACCTTGAAGCCCCACCAAGGTCATGTGGAAGGCTTGGTGATGGTTGAGCATCCATTAAGGAAAAGGCGCTACGTGTTTCATAAAAGGCAACCAAAGGCATCCAAGAGGGCAAGAAGTGAGAGGTGTCTGCAAAGGCTGCAAATTAGGGCAACAACCAAAGAAAAACTAGAAGCAGTCAGAGGACAAGAGTATTGAAATCTCAATTGCACGGTTTAGTAGAGCATGGATGACCTTGTTGAAATAAGATCCCAGTGCATAAGACAATACATGTACATTACTTTATCAATTGAAGGGCCTGAGGGTATGTATGAGAGCACTAAGATGGATTCTTGGATTGAGCAAGACATCATTTTCCAGATACTGGGAAAAGGTCAGAAGATGGTATGGCAATACACTCACTTTGATACCTATAGCAAACTCTTTGATGACCATTGCAGTCTTTGAAAGCTTTGTAAGATACATGTCCCAATCTATGCACACCATAGGTCCAAAGTGAACGAGCTCGGTGTTAAAGTGGTGTAAATAGTATTGCCATAGTGTTACAACTAGAAAGAATGTCTCAAAGAGATCAATGCAATTCTAGAAGCAACAGGAGGTCCTGAAGCCTCTCTCTCAGTCATCTTTTAGCAAATTATGGAAAACTCACTTTTTTAATGCGTGTCTTGTTGGAGTTTATTATTGTATAATTTGTGCAGACAAATTGTATTAGACAAGAAGATCTAGTACCTCAGACTTATAGGGTTAAGCAGTGGTTGCACAACAGAGATGAAGCATTAAGGTGACGTTGGCTTGTAAACCTAAAGGTTCAATGGTAGGTTACAATAAGGAACCTTATTTTCAATGGTCAAGTTAAACCATTGAAATATTCGAGCAAGGGGCAAAGGTTAAAATTACTAAAGTTATATTAATGAGGTGGACGTGAATTTGAAGGCAAAAGGAAATCAAATTGGAAACTACTGATACAAGCCCGGGCCGATCTGCAAATTTCGCTGCTGAACCGTCGAAGCATGGGATAAAATTGAGTGTTGATGACATTATTGAACATGGCCGGATAAGGGAACTGATCGATCGACATTGGAGGCAATTGTTTGATCGAGATTAAAGCAAGTAAAGGTTACCTTAGCATTGCTACAGTGATACAAGTATGATGTGAATTATTTCACTAATATATTCACATTGGTCTTCATTGCCTTTATGTACAAACTTTGAACAATAGCCATTGAATAAGTTAACCATTGGATAATTCTAAGGTCTTGTCCTACGGGACGGTATTGAACTGTCTTATGCCATTGTACAGTGTGTCAGCATGCTTATTATTGCTAAGGTTTTTCCCTCGAAAACCCTTCAGGGCGGGGGTTTTTTAATCCTGTCAGTAATACGCTTGCTGCCCTCTTTTTGTTTGGGTCCCATAGGCCAATTGGTCTCCGTGGACGCTAAAAAACTATTCTATTCTATTCTATTCTATTCTAATATTAACATCTAGTATCAGAGCAGGTTAAGTGAAATTGTGCAGAATGTCAAGTAGATTTGGAGCTAGCCTATTGAGTGTTGTAGATGTGTATAAAGGGGGTCCTGGCTTTCAAGTTTGGAAGGACTCAATAATACACATTCTAGAAGTGGAGGAGCTTTGGGATCTGGTCAATCACTTAGGAGAAAGTTTGTCTAATGATGGAAATAGGTCTAATGCAAGTGTTATTGCAAGGTCTGGAGAAGGAACCAGTGCTAATGAGTCTGAAAGTTCAGGGGAAGTCAACTTTGCTGAATCTGCTGGAGGGATCAAAGGGACCAAAACAGAATATGCAAGGGTAAAAGAGGCACAAGGAATCATCACTTCCAAGGTAAGTCCTACCATAAGATTGAAATTAAGAAATAAGACTCCAAGAGAGATGTGGATGTATTTGATCAAGCATTTTGAAGAGAAAACGTCCTCTCAAATAGATTTGCTTGACAAAGAACTTAGAAACTTAAAATTGCATGATGAAGATGATTTGTCTGATTTTTTTAGCAAATTTGACAATATTGTGGCTGATTTGGCTGCTGCTGGAGTTGATCTATCTGCTAGAGCAGTTATTGAAAATGAGCAATTGGGGCTTTTTATAAGAAATGTAGCAAAAAATAGAGATGAGGCAGAAAGCATATTGAGGACTGAAATTGAACAGAAAAAAGTTGCAAGAAATAATGTGATGAAGGAGCAGAAATCTTATTTGCTGGAAAAAAAGGAAAAAAGTCGTATTTAATTAAAGTGGGACTCATTCCATTCCCACTTTTTTTGGGAACCCTGTTAATTTACACAAAAAGAAGCGCCCCGACCCAAAAACTGGCCATAATTGGAATTTTTGTCTATTAGTGTGCATCCAAGCTTTTCTTCCAGTTTTCTTGGATAGCGTGTCGAGATCAAGAACAATGCAACGCAAACATAGGAATTTCATTACAGCTTGAAACAAAAGTTCTAATTGAAAAAGATTCTTAGTTGAACATTTTGGCTCTGTTTTCTTAGGTGGGTAGACAATAGATCACAAATTCCAACAAAAATTAAGCAAATTGTTTACCTTATCACCCAAAAATACTAGTTTTGAGATACCTTATATTTATAAATGGGCTCATTACAATATATATTACAGTTGGTGAAGAGACCATAGTGGTGGTATGGGCACAATGATTACACCCTCTTCACACATGAACCACCTAGTGCAAAGGGCGCGTGGAGCTCTCTCCTAGTCACAGAGCAACTTACAGACGATAGAAATTTGTATGAGGAGTTCCTTTATGGGCCACGTGCTTGTATGTCCAACTGATGTCACCACCCTCTTCTCGGCACCTTTCTTCAATGAACTGATAATTTTATTGCTCCCAAGCATGTACTATCTGGTCGAGATAAGGACTGCAAGAGACAAAATCAAATTAGTCAAGTGATGCTACATGCAAAAAAAATAAAATAAAGCACAGTTCTTAGGGCCATTTTTGGAAAATGACGGGCATGAGAAACGCACTGTGAGGGAAAAACACAAGTTTTAGGTTGAGAAGGCCTTTCTCGACTCAAGGTCGAGAAAGGTAGCTCAAGCTAAAAAAACGCAGTTTTAGGGGTCGGGAAGGCCTTTCTTCATTCGCGAAGTCGAAAAGGCGTACCAAGGCTAAAAACGATGTTTTAGGGTTCGAAGGCCTTTCTCCCGCGAGTCGAAAGGCGCTCAAACGTAAAACGCAGTTTTAGGGTTGAAGGCTTTCTCGACCGCGAGTCAAGAAAGGAAGCCATAGGCTAAAAACGCAAGTTTGGGGTCGAGCAAGGCCTTTCTCGACTCGCTGGTCGAGAAAGGCGTACAAAAGCCGCAAAACAGTTTTAGGTCCGAGAAGGCCTTTCTTGACTCGCGAGTCGAGAAAGGCGTTCAAGGCCAGAACCAGTTTTAGGGGTCAGGAAAGCTGCCACTACGATCGAAAGGCAAACAAAGCTTAAAAAAATGAAGTTTGAGGGCCTTTTCTCGACTCAAGGAAGTCGAAAAAGCAGCCGAGTAAAAAGGGCAATTTCAAAGCTCGGTCCGTAGGCTGGGTCTAAAATGAATAACCTTCAAACATCCTATGTATTTTCTATGAAAAATACCCTCCCCATAAATTTCCTATGTATTTTCCATGAAAAATAGACCCTCCCATGTATTGTCTAATAGACACATATCCAATGGACCCTCCCCTTTCTAATGGACCATACCATATCTATATGAAGAGGGGACCATTGGGCTCATATTTAGCTATATGTAAAGAGTAATGCCTAATGCACATATAAATAGCAACATATATTTTTAGCGATGGTCGAAGAGAGGATGGTCAAGACCGCTCTTTTGGCGCCTCTTCACTCGGGCTAGGGCGGTGGCGGTAGGCAGCCTCCTTAATCCTTTTGCTTTCTATGACTGTTGCAGGATCTAGTGTTTCTCGACTTCGCTCAATGTGGTTAGCGCTTTTCTGGTTTCCTTTTGAAGCTCTTCATGGCGGCTCTCCAAAATTCTCTTTCTCGATTATCCAATTAACGGATCCTATCTACATTTTGCCTCGCGGCAACTGGTTTTTCTATAACCGCGTTGATTCAAATTTTTCTTTCTTTTGTTGATGCACACCCAAATTGAAGCGCAGATACCAGGCGAAGTGATTTGCCTTTATGAGGATGGCCAAATTGCCACGCTTAATTAGCGCTTGATTCTTAATTCAGTTCATATGCTAGAAGCCTTTTCCTTCCTCTCGCTTCTTTTCCTACTAGCTTTAGAAGGTGTAGAGTTGATTCTGAAAAGAAGAAGAATAGATTAGCCTCACTCTTCGATTTTTTTGATGAGATAAGAACTGGTTTAGATTGCCGAAAGCTAGGATTTTCTATGTAGATGAGGCTTTGGTTATTTTATTGGACTGCTTGAGATGCCGAGCTAGGTGGAATTTTTGAGCAGACAGCCTTCTTATATATCTTGAGCTCTGACCTAGTGGAGGAACCTGTAGCCGGGCCTGGTCTAGTAAGGTTGATCGACACATCCCGACAGTTGCAGCATATATGATGGTTAAGGCCCATTCTAGGCCGACCGCGATATCCCGACAATGAAGATTTTCCCGGTACATTCGGTTGGATCAATCCAAGCACGGGTTATTTGGAGTCAGATATTAGCTCTTCCCGGAAAGCAATGGTTTCGTCATGATTTCTTCGTGCCTTCGCTCATCTCACTTGGTAAGAGGTGGTCTTCATGTATCTGGCTGCATATCCTCGAGCTTGAGGAAAAATTCATATTTGTCTCCGCATATTCTTCTAGCCGAAGATGTTGATTCTCGATCCCAGAATGAATGGATGAAGAGTGCTGAGAAAAATTATGAGTACCAAGTTTCATTACATTGACCTATAAGGGATCCTCTCAGACTAAGGTTATTTGATCCTTGCGGATCTTTCTGATGTAATTCTTCCTATCCTAATATAAAATCATTCTTTCCTCTCAAAAAAGCATATGCACCTATAATGCACATTATAACCTATGAGAGCCTATTAGATCTATGCATTAAATCTATTAATATGCATTAGACCTACTATGTATTTGTCCCCATTTTGTGCCCTGAACCTTCAAAATGGGTTAAACAAGGTGTAAATTATATCAGCATCTTCAAAGCAACTTTTACTCCTGAATGCTAAGAAGATATGCCTAGAAACGCACCATGGGAACATAATTACTAACGGTGAACATAGAAGCACACACATAAAAGAGGAATTGGGGACACGCCAAAATATAATCCTATATTATTAGCACTACTTTTACACTTTCTTTTTCAATGCATTATTTTACCCTTTTTTTTCTAATAATCACTTTTTCCCCACTTCATGCTTGAATTTTTAAAAATCATTTTGCAATTTTCTTTTCAACGATGATTTCAACTCCCCTTTTTTTCTGACACTCACTTTTTTTCCCTACCATGCTTGAATTTAAACTTTGTACATACCTTTTGAGACGGTTCATTTGTAACGCTTGGAAGAAGCTCCCAAAAGCAATACGTAACTGAACGAAGTACGAA